>CAUYLG010048055.1:0-13720 GCA_963573385.1 Cacajao melanocephalus | reverse complement strand
GGGGCCTTCCTCAGCCTTTTTAAGTTTCTTTCTAATGTTAGCTGCTGACTGAGAGATGAAGTGAGTGGCTAGAACTGTAGCCCCCAGTAAAGAGGCTGGGTCCAGCTGGGTATGAAGGATTATAGCATTAGTTAATTGGTTAAGGAAGGTGGCAGGGTTTTCAGTAGGGCCCTGAGTTATTTCCCTTAACTTATTATGATTAACTGCCTTTTGGGCTGCGCTTTGCATGCCCACCAGGAGGCACTGTTGCGTTTGATTTTGGCGGCTGCGGCTATTTTGACCAGTTTGATATAGGCATTTGGTTACCTGTGAGATGTACCTGATTAGCGTGCAGGCGGTGGTGAGGATGCGGTTTTGTTCGTTGCGGGTGAGGGTGGAGGACAGAATCGTGTAAGTATTGTGCTAAGTAAGGTTATAGGCCTTGGTAAGGTAGCGAAACTCCTTGGTGTAGGCAGTAGGATTGGTGGAAGATGACCTTAGGCGTTTTTTGATGGCTGATAAGTTAGAGAGAGAGAAAGGGATGTGAACTCGGACAACGCCCTTTGCTTTAGCCACTTCCCGCAAGGGGGCAAGGAGAGAAGACTTGGGGCTGGGAGCACCGTGTGAGCGGGTGTGAGTGCTAATGGGAGAGGCAAGGTCAGAGTGGGGAGGGGAAGGCGGTGGTGGCGGTTGAGGTGACTGAGGCTCGGCGTAAGGCGGGGGATTGGCGATGCGAACAGGGGAACAGGATAGGTTTTCAGGATTGTCTGAGAAAGCGGAAGGCAAAGGCGCGGGAGTGAGAAGGGAAGGGGCCTTGGTAGCTAGTAGGACTTGGGCTGTTGAGCAGGATGAGCACAGGGTGGGTTGGGAGCGAAGGTACCAAAACGCCTGAACATAGGGGACTTCTGCCCATTTGCCGTTCCTTTGGCAAAAGTTGTCTAAGTCTGTTAGGACATTAAAGTCCAGTGTGCCCTCTGGGGGCCACTTAGACTGGTTGTCCAGAGGGTACTGTGGCCAGACTACGGTGGAGAGGAAGAGTAACTTCTTTTTTTTTTTTTTATGGAAAGACCTGCTTTGGGTAGATTTTTTACTAGATGTCCTAGTGGTGACTTGGGGTCTGGGCGGGATTTCTGGTTACCCATAATTTACGCGAGAAGGAATTATACCCAACACAGGCAGAAGAATTCCTTCCCCGGAGGAGGTGGCTGAGAGAGCTTACAGGCTGCGATGATTATAACGAGAAAGAGAATAAAAAAGAAACAGAGCTAAAGCTATTTGCCACATGGGGAATTAGAGGAAGTGAAAGGAGGCAGGACTAGGAAGTGAGGCTCTAATAGAAGAGGAAGAATAGGAGGAAAAAGGAGAACAGAGTTATTTCCAGAGGCACAAATTTAGTAAGGGTCCCCTGCAGCTAGTGGCTTATTACCCACCGTAGGATATCTGTTACCTCACCGGAAGCAGGCCTAAGCCGCTAGGCATCGGCTAGTAAGAGTTTAATGAACCTGGTGAATTTACAACACAGACAGAACCACGTGTAAGACTGACGAACAAAGGATGAGTGCCCCCCAAGTGGGAGACCAGTCTGATGCCTTCCCGGCCACGTCCCTGGAGGGATGTTTCAGGGCATCTTGGCTGAGGTGTACCCGTATAACCCCCGGGCCTGGTCACTTCAGAACTTTTGGTCCTGAAGTGAATCACCGTTATGCCTTATGATGTCCCCGTGGAACCGCGGGATGAGGCCCATACAAGCCCCGTAGCCGTCAGGCCGTGGGACTACACATAAACTCACTCACTCACTCACTCACTCTTGCTCGGGGTTAGAAAGGAAAAACTGAGAGTACCTCAGCGGGAGCTTGTATGCCAAAGGGCTGGTTTGAAATAGTGAGCTGGGGGTGTGGTTTTGCTCCTGGACAGGGCCCAGGCATGTAAACGAGACTTCTGATTACCCAAACCTCGGCCGCTGCTGCAGAGGTGGTCGGGAGGGCGGCTCAGCGTCCCGAGCCGCACTACCGAGCACTGGAAGCTAAGGCCGGGGCCCTGGGCCCACGGCGAGAGCGAGAGGGTTCAGGAAGGTGGGGACGTCTCCCTCAGATTCCTGACCCTGAGGAGCCCCTTACGGGGGGAAGACAAGAGTGTAGGGATGTCTCCTCTGCACTCAGGTCCTCAGGATGGTGCCGGGGCCCTGGGCCCATGGCGGGAAGGAGTGCCTGACGCAGCCGCGATTATGGACAGGGAGTCCACGGAGCAGGCAGCGGGAAAGGCTATGAGAAACAGAGGTCTTAGCTTGTAGCGGAGTGGCTCCCTGATCTGGCTTTGTGTGGAGGAGTCAGTTTCCCCCAGAAGGGGTCTTACAACTCCTCCCGGGTTTCGGCACCAAATGTAAGGTTATTCTTGTAAGGTTATTGCCAAGTTTAAAATGAGGAAACAGGCCAGCATGAAAAAAATCAAATTCCAGTTTATTCAGCTCCCGGGTAAGGTTCTTTGGTCCCGAGAGAGGGAGAGGGGGGCCAGAGAAGTCAGGCCGACTGCCTGAGGTGCAGGTTCATATAGGTTGGGAGGACAAAGGATGGGACGGGGCATTGGCAGGCGGGTGGTTGGGTGGGTTTGCAGGGGTACAGGGCAGTTTGGAATTGGTGGGTAGGTGGTCGGTCAGACTTTTCAGTGCAGGCTGAGGTGATGTCCGCCGGATCCCTCCAGGGGAACATGTGCTCGGGGGCAAGGGCTGTGTGCAGAGCCAGGGGTCGAGTGCAGAGGTGGGTGTGGAGTGTAGGATGGGGAGGGGTGGGCATGCCTGTCTCCCTGATGAGGCAACCGACCTTACAGTTGTGATCCTTTGGAGGAGAAGAGGCATTCTGGTTTTTGGAATTTTCAGCATTTTTGCACTGATTTGTCCTCATCTTTGTGGATTTATCTACCTTTGATCTTTGATATTGTTGACCTTCGGGTGGTGTGTTTGTGTGGACGTATTTTTTGTTGATGTTGTTGCTTTTCCTTTCTGTTTGTTGGTTTTCCTTCTAACAGTCAGGCCCCTCTGCTGTCTGTCTGGTAGAGTTTGCTGGAGGTCCACTCCAGACCCTGTTTGCCTGGATATCACCAGCAGAGGCTGCAGAACAGCAAAGATTGCCGCCTGTTCCTTCCTCTGGAAGCTTTGTCCTAGAGGGGCACCTGCCAGATGCCAACTGGAGCTCTCCTGTATGAGATATCTGTTGACCTCTCCTAGGAGATGTCTCCCAGTTAAGAGGCAGAGGGGTCAGGGACCCACTTGAGGAGGCAGTCAGTTTCTTAGCAGAGCTCAAACGCTCTGCTGGGATATCCACTGCTCTCTTCAGAGACAGCAGGCAAGAACATTTAAATCTGCTGAAGCTGTGCCCCCAGCCACCCTTTCCCCCAGGTGCTCTGTCCCAGGGAGATGGGAATTTTATCTACAGTCCCTTGACTGAGGCTGCTGCCTTTCTTTCAGAGATGTCCTGCCCAGACAGGAGAAATCTAGAGTGGCAGTCTGGCTACAGCAGCTTTGTGGTGGGCTCTGCCCAATTCAAACTTCCCAGTGGCTTTGTTTACCCTATGAGGGGAAAACTGCCTACTCAAGCCTCAGTAATGACAGACATCCCTCCCCCTACCAAGCTCAAGCATCCTGGGTTGACTTCAGACTGCTGTGCTGGTAGCAAGAATTTCAAGCCAGTGGATCTTAGCTTGCTGGGCTCTGTGGGGGTGGGATCTGCTGAGCTAGACCACTTGGCTCCCTGGCTTCACCCTCCTTTCCAGAGGGGTGAACGGTTCTGTCTAACTGGCATTCCAGGCATCACTGGAGTTTGAATAAAAACTCCTGCAGCTAGCTTGGTGTCTGCCCAAATGGCCTTCCAGTTTTGTGCTTGAAACCCAGGGCCCTGTTGGTGTATGTACCCTAGGGAATCTCCTGGTCTGCAGGTTTTGAAGACCATGGGAAAAGCACAGTATCTTGGCCAGACAGCACCATCCCTCATTGGACAATCCTCACGGCTTCCCTTGGCTGGGGAGGGAGTTCCCCAACCCCTTGCGCTTTCCAGGTGAGGTGACACCCCACCCTGCTTCGGTTTGCCCTTTGTGAGCTGCATCCATTGTCTAACCAGTCCCAGTGAGATGAGCTGGGTACCTCAGTTGGAAATGCAGAAATCACCTCAGACCCCTGTTTGTTCTTACTGCTACCCTGTCCACTCTGCCTCTGCCCTGTTTCGAGGCTAGACCATGCCATGAAGGAAGGTCCCTCGGTTACAGCATCTCCCAGCCCATCAGCCACACTGCAGAGCACACAGGAAAGAATAAGAAGCCAGAGGGAGGCAGTTGCCTGCAGGAGGTTTAGTGTAAAGGAAATAGGAATGGTAATGGGAAATTAAAGAAAACAGTTAAAAAGAGCAGTCATTCAAGAATGACACCGCTGATGCCGCCTGTGCTATCTTTCCCCACCTAACAGAAATGGACCGAGCCAGCTGCCAGAGTGGATATGAAAAGATAATTAACATTTTCAGAAGGAGTGGCCTTTGATGAAGTAACCTTGTTGTAATGCAGGGAAGAGACAGTAAGATGTTTCCAGTCAGGATCACAAGAATAGTATTGCCTGCTGGAGTGATTTTTTTTTTCTGTGAACATCCTGGATTAGTTTTCAAAACATTTTATGTTTGATGAAACCCAAAACTCCTTTTGCCTGAAGAGTACTTTTCATTCATTATTAAATCTCTATAAAATGAGAAATATGAACATGCATCTGCTTTATTTACTCTTTACAAATATTCTATGTCTAGACCTGTTTGTCAAGACACCTCATATGCTTGTTCTCTCAGAATTAGGAAGCCAAAAATAACTGGTGAAAACTTTTTTGAAAACCAGGAGCCATGTGTACTTGACTTAAAATAACTTTCTCAGCGAACTTACACAAGAACAGAAAACCAAACACCACATGTTCTCACTCATAAATGAGAGTTGAACAATGAGAAACATGGACACAGGGAGGGGAACATCACACACCAGGACCTGTTGAGGGATGGGGGGGTAGGCGAGGGACAGCATTAGGAGAAATACCTAATGTAGATGACAGGGTGATGGATGCAGCAAACTGCCATGGCACGTGTATACCTATGTAACAAACCTGCACGTTTTGCACATATACCCCAGAACTTGAAGTATAATAATTTTTTAAAAATTGCTAAACTGGCTTTGATTAAAGAACAAACTGTTAAATATATTCAGTGACTAAGAAACTGTAATCTTCAGAAAAATTTGAAGAGACAAACACATAACACTTAAGCATGAAAAGATAATAAAATTTAAATCTCAATGGAGTTTTGCAGAAAAAGACAATTTAACACAAATATACCTAGTAAAGTACAAGAAGTTCTAAAGAATGTACTTTAGGCACAAAACAATATCCCAGGTAGAAGGTATGAGATGAAAGAAAAAAAAAAACAAAAATTAAAGGTAAATGGGTGGTTAAATATAAATTGAGGTTTAAAGGGATAGTATGGATACTGAGAATCTACAAATACAGTTAATTAAAATATAAATTATTTTCTCTTTTTCCAAGTCTAATGCTGGATTTCTTTTCTTCATATTCTAATTAAAATTTCAAGATAAAAAAAACTTTCTTTTTACTTTATCAAAGTATACTCTGAAAGGTTATGTTACATCCCTCCATATATCTATATATTTTTTATTTCAACTTTTGTTATTAATTCAGAGGGTGCATGTGCAAGTTTGTTTCGAGGGTATATTGCGTGATGCTGAGGCTTGGGTTATGGGTCCCGTCACCCAGGTAGTAAGCATAGTACTCTGCAGGTAGGTTTTCAACCCATGCCTTCTTCCCTTCCTCCCCTGTCTAGTAGTCCCCAGTGTCTGTTGCTGCCATCCACGTGGCTTTTTTTTTTTATTGAGATGGATTTTTTAATTTTTTTTTAAGACGGAGTCTCACTGATGCCCAGGCTGTAGTGCAGTGGTGCAATCTCAGCTCACTGCAACCTCCACCTCCCACGTTTAAGCGATTCTCCTGCCTTAGCCTCTCAAGTAACTGGGACTACAGGTGCACGCCACCATGCCCGGCTAAGTTTTGTATTTTTAGTAGAGACAGGGTTTTGCCATGTTGGCCAGGCTGGTCTCGAACTCCTGACCTCAGGTGATCTGCCAACCTTAGCCTCCCAAAGTGCTAGGATTACAGATGTGAACCACTGCCCCCCGGCTTTTTATATCCATATGTACTCAATGTTTAGCTCCCATTGTAAGTGAGATGTGGTATTTGTTTTCTGTTTCTGCATTAGTTTGCTTAGGATAGTGGTCTTCAGCTGCATCCATGTTTTTCTTCTTTTTTATGGACATGATTTTCTTTTTTATGGCTGCATAGTACTCCATGGCGTATATCACATTTTCTTTATCCAGCCCACTGTTGATGGGTACTTAGGCTGATTTTATGTGTTTTCTACTGTGAATAGTGCTGCAGTGAACATATGAGTGGTAGAACTATTTATTTTTCTTTTGGTATATACCTAGTCATAGGATTGCTGGGTCAAATGGTAGTTCTATTTTTAGTACTTTGAGAAATCTCCAAGCTGCTTTCCACAGGGGCTGAACCAATTTTATTACCACCAGCAGTTTATAAGTGTTTCTTTTTCTCCATGGCCTCACTAGCATCTGCTATTTTTTGACTTTTGACTTTTTAATAATAGCCACCTGACCAGTGTTAGATGGTATCTCATTGTGGTTTTGATTTGTATTTTTCTGACGATTAGGGATGATGAGCATTTTTTCATGTTTATTGGCTATTTGTCTTCCTTTGAGAGGTGACTGTTCATTTCCTTTGCCTATTTTTTAATGGGTTATTTGGGTTTTGCTTGATGATTAAGTTCTAATAGATTCTGGATATTAGATGCATAGTTTGTGAATATTTCTTCCCATTCTATAGGTTATCTGTTTACCCTGTTGATGGTTTCTTTTGCTGTGAAGCAGCTCTTTAGTTTAGTTAGATCCCACTTGTCAATTTTTGATTTTGTTGTACTTGCTTTTGGGAACTTAGCCCAAAATTCTTTGCCAAGGCCAATGTCGAGAAAAGTTATTTCCTAGGTCTTATTCTAGGATTTTTATAGTTTGAAGTCCTACAGTTAAATCTGTAATTCATTTTAAGTTAATTTTTATATATAGTGACAGGTAGAGGTCTAGTCTCTTCTGCATGTGGCTAGCCAGTCATCCCAGCAGCATTTGCTGAATAGGGAATTCTTTTCCCATTGCTTATGTTTGTCAAAGATCAGATGATTATAGGTTTGCAGCTTTATTTCTGGGCACTCTAACTTGTCCCATTGGTCTATGTGTCTGTTTTTATACCAGTACCATGCTGTTTTGGTTACTGTAGCCTTATAGCATAGTGTGAACTCAGGCAATGTGATGTCTGCAGCTTTGATCTTCTTACTTAGGATTGCTTTGGTTATTCAGACTCTTTTTCGGTTCCATATGAATTTTAGAATAGTTTTTTCTAATTTTGTGAAAAATGACATTGGTAGTTTGATAGGAATAGTGTTGAATCTGTAAAGTGCTTTGGGCAGTATGGCCATTTGAATGATATTGATTCTTACAATCCATGAGCATGGAATGTTTTTTCATTTATTTATGTTGTCTCTGGTTTCTTTCAGCATCCTTCCATATATTTAGCTTCAGGTAATATTGTAGGTGCTGGGGATTACATAGTGAATGAAACAGGCAAAAGTTCCTACTCTCGTGTAACTTACATTTCCATGGGGTCTAACAGTTAACTGAAATAAAAAGGTGACATATGTACCATGTTTGAAGGTTGTATTACTGTGGAGAGAAATTAAGCAGGGAAGGAGGATTGGGAATACTGGGTGAATAGTACAATTTATATACAGTGGTCAGGGAGATGACATTCGAGGACTTGCTCTCCTCCCCTGAAGGGCTTTGTTGTCTGCATGAAGGTTTATTTCCCACCAAGGACTTAAGTGTGGAGGGTCAGAGTAAGGAGGTCCTCACTGCCATGACTGTGCTGATTGAAGCTGAAGTGATGCACAGTGGCCACCCCAGCACTGGGAAGTGAGCATTGCAGCCAGACCCACCTGCCGAGCCCCCAGCCAGCTGCCTGATGTCTTGAGTGGCCCAATATTGAGACCCAGTGAAAGGATGTGAGTTTGCCCTCGCTGTGAAGTGAGATCCAGTTCACTAAGCTCAAAATGGCGTTCCTAGGAGACACTTCCAAACATTCTGCTCAACTCAGATATACTGGGGTCTTTTTGGAATAAGTCATTCCTGGGAAGCCCCTCCAGATTACTCTCAGTTTTCACATATCATGCTCTGGATGCATGTTAGCTGTTTTTTAAGCCAAGGGCAGGCCTGACTCAGAGAACCCTATGCTTCCCTTTCTTCCATCTAAAAGTCTAGTTTGAGCTCCTAGTTTTGTGTTATGATGGAGAAATTTCCATCTGTAACGTAGTATTTCCAGTAAGAATTCTGAAGAGACAGAAAGCCGGGTGAGTAGGTGTGACAGGCAGAATTCTAAAAATAACCCCCATGACTCTCCCTGGTAGAATGCCCTCCCCTTTATATGACACAGGGAGATGATTTGGATGTGTCCCACCTAATCATAGGGCCCTGTAAAAGCCAAGTGATGTCTCTGGCTTGTGTCAGAAGTTGGGAGAAATTCAAAGCATGAGAAGGACTCTTCATGTTTTTGGTAGTTTGAAGAGTGAGGGGGCACGTGAGAAGGAGCTGAGAAGGGCCCCTGGCTGACAGCCAGCAGGAAACAGGGACTTTCTATCACTAAAGGATTAGTGCTGAGGTCCTAGCCATGCCCAGAAATTGCCATGCGGGTGCTCTGTAGTTTTGAGGTTGACAACTGCAAGTGTGGTGCCACCAGGTCCTTTGCTGTCTCCCTGTCCTGATGCCCTCAGACCTCAGTCAGGCTGAGGATGCTCAGTTTGCTTTGCCTTCTGCCTTCCCCCAGCTGGGGGATCTTGGGCTGGAAGTCACTCTGATGAACCTGTGGAATTCAGCTCTAAGTCTCTCCTAAGTCCTCTGTTACCTCCCAGAAAGCATGATGAGGTACAGCCACCCTACATCTCCATGAGTGGCATGAAGATATATGCAGATATCTTTTAGATAAAAATATATACAAGTATTTACTATTATTTGAATTCCTGTTTGGTTCTTGCATTTCAGATCACAAGAAGGAGGTGTTTGGATAGGGATTTACTTGAAAATGTATCTGAATCTGTTCTGCTTTTGAAATGGTATAACAGGAATTTAGATAGCAAGGGATACCTACACTATCATTGAGGAACAGATAGACGTCTTTGAACTAGTTTTTAACCTGTTAGCTCAGACCTATATCTTCTTCTCTTGGTGAAAAAAAAAAATTCAGTCTTTGTGTGTCCACACTCAATTTTGCTTTGAATCTGGAAAGAAAACCCACATTGCAGACAACTTCTGTTGTTCTGTCTCTGAGTTCCCACAGACAAGCACTAAAATCTGCTTAGCCAATAGCAAGCAGCCTCTAAAATATCAGGCCACTTGGGGCTGTTAGTTATTTTCTTTTTTGAGAGAGGTCTCTTGAAGGCTCCACACACAATTTGAAGAACCAAAAGCCTTTGACTTATTTATTGCCATCAGAGTGGTCCTTTTCCCTGCTTCCTTGTGAAGATAGTCTCAATGGCAGATGCACGGCACTGTGGGCTTCCACTCTGTTGAGGCCTTTTCCACCCACTCTCTGCTTTTGTGCCATTCCTGACACAGTGGTTTGTGAAGACATTTTCATTGGCACAGGAGTTGTCCTACAATCTGAAACAACAGTGGATTTTGTCTAGAAAATAAAGATGCAGGGCCTTCCCATGCTGTGGGAGACACAGTCCTCTCCTGATAGCCATATTTCTAGTTGGTTTTCTCTCATGAGCCAGTGTGCTATGAAGCACCCTCTCCCACTCTCAGTGGTGTGTGGATGCTCAGAGGTATGAAACTTGGAGGAATAAAAATGGCTTTCTGAACAAAAATATCAAAGGGTATAGAGACCTGTCAGACTGTTCGCACAGCAGATGGGGAGAGACGCATTCTCCCACCTTTCTCTGAGCAAACATCGAGGAAGCAGCCTCAGTAAGTCTAAGCTGGGCCCATCAGCCTATTCTTTGTCAAGTTTAGAAATAAAACTTAGAAAGATCACCTTAAAATGTAAAGCCCAGATGCTGTTGTCAGCCATCTTTTTGCCTCTGTGCAGAAGAGTTAACCCAGCAGGCCTGGGTTGGCTCTCTTTAGCAAGGCTGCTTATAAGCCTTCTGGAAACTGGGATTACAAGAGGGTTTTCGTTGTTCCCAGATGAGAGGGGCTCACAGTGCCCAAACTGTTTGTGCAAACACATGGTATATGCTGAACAGCGGCTTTCCTATGAGGAGTCTGGAATGTAGTATGTGCTGGACAAAAGGGGCCCATGTGACCAGCCCTAATAAAAACGCTGGACGCTGAGTCCCTAGTCAGCTTCCCTGGTTGGCAGCATTTCACACAAGTTGACATGGCTCATTGCTGGGGGAATTAAACGTGTCCATGACTGCTGGAGAGGACCCTCGGAAGCTCGTGCCTGGTTTCCTCAGGACCCCGTGCCTCTTCACTTTGGTGATCTGGCTCTGTGTCCTTTCACTGCAATAAATCTGTGAATAGCTGTGGCCATGACTCCATGCTGCATCCTGTGGGTCTTCCCCATGATCATTGAACATGGGCTTTTTATTGAGCCTTAAAAAGTAGTAAGACACTGACAGAGGCTGCAGTATGAATGTTCCCTGTAGACGTGATGCAAAGTGAAAAAGCTGGGTGCAAAGGCTACCTCTTGTATGAGCCCCTTTATAAGAAATATCCAGAATAGGCAAATTCACAGAAACAGAAAGAAGATGAGTGGTTGCCAGAGGCTGAGGAGAGAGGGGAATAGGGAGTGGAGTGGCTGCTTAGTAGGTACAGGGTTTTCTATAGGGTGATGAAAATGTTCTGGAACTAGGTAGTGGTGATGGTTGCACAACATTGGGAATGTATAAAAGCCACTGAACTATACACTTTAAACTGGTTTAAAATGGCGAATGTGATACATGAATTTTACCTTAATTTTTTATTAAAAAACAGTGTCATGGCCAGACACATGGCAGTGAGCCAAGATTGCGCTACTGCACTCCAGCCTGGGTGACACAGCAAGAGTGTCAAAAAAAAAAAAGAGGTAAAAGAGACCTGGGGGTGGAGGGTGACTACTTCAGCCCTCACCATGTAAATTTACTTAATTCCCTTGTTTTCACTGCATCATTCATGCCTCAACTGCTCACTGTCCTCTGGCTATGCACAGAAGCCAGAGTGTTTGGAGTGCTGGCTGCTCTGTAAACAGATCTCCAACCCAGTCTTCCTATGTTTAATCACCTTCATTCCCCCACCTGAGGCACCGCTTGCCACCAATTTCCTGCGTCTTTGAAGGATTTTGCACCATAAATCAGGTTGGGTCTTTGCCCTTGCCCACTGCTGGCTTGGGATTTAGTTTGCCTAGATCTGTTATGTTAGTTATCTCTTATCCATCGACTTTTCAGCTGCCAACATTTTGGTTTTTTGTTTTCTATTCATTTTTTCTTCTCAGTTAATGTCTTTGGGGGGGAAAAAGAAATTCCTTTCTATGATTTTGTGGGGCTTCACGACGGAATGAGATTATGAGTGCATGTGTTTCATTGCCGTCTGCCTGGAGGCCTCAGAGAGCTTTATTCCTTTCTCCTTAAGGATATTAATCGTTACCTGTCACAGAGGTTCCAGATATCCTTTACATAAATATTACATTATATACAAATACACACACCCGTTTGTTCCTTCTGGAGTGCATTTGTGTTTATTAGGTCGAGTTTTATTTTTCCCCTAGATGGATGGCTGTTTATTTCAGCATCACTTATTTAACCATTTCTGTTGAACTACCTGATAGACCTAGGTATGAATGGGAACTGAGTGGTGTCTGGACTTGCTATTCCCTTTTGTGGCTCTGAGTGTCTGGTCCTCTGCCACAAGTTGCTGCCAAGCAGAGAAATGAGAGTGTGACCTGAGTGCGACACAGCACCCTGGGCTCCAGCCAGGGCCCTGTGAGTGTCAGTCAGCACTGTAGTGTGTGTTGTTGTGATGATTTTAATGCCCTGGAAATTTTCATTATTTGATTATGTTATACTTGTTGGTTTTCTAGGAAGACTGTTACAAATAATGACAGTTTTGTTTCTGTCTTTTCTTTCTTTTTTTTTTTTTTTTTTTTTTTTTTGAGACGGAGTCTCGCTCTGTCATCCAGGTTGGAGTGCAATGGCGCGATCTTGGCTCACTGCAAACTCCACCTCCTGGGTTCAAGCAATTCCCCTGCCTCAGCCTCACTAGTAGCTGGGACGACAGGTGCCCACTACCACGCCTGGTTGGTTTTTGTATTTTTAGTAGAGACAGCGTTTCACTGTGTTAGCCAGGGTGGTCTCCATCTCCTGACTTGTGATCTGCCTGCTTTGGCCTCCCAAAGTGCTGGGATTACTGGCATGAGCCACTGTGCCTGGCCTTGTTTCTTCTTTCTAGTATTTATACCTCTTGTGCTTTTTTTTATTTATTGCATTCATGAAAGTCCAGGCCACTGTCAAATAATGCTATTAATGGTGGATATTCTTGTTTTATTTTCTGTTAGTAATATCTCACCTATATAAGATTTAATAATATTAAATAATTTGATAATTTAATAATCACCTAAATAAGATTTAAATAAGATTTTTATATTGTTTTGTGATAAATACACTATCAACTAAAGGAAGCTTCTGTCTGTTTTGAGCTTATCGAGGGATGTTTTAAATCCAGAAATAGATAAGAATTATATCAAATTCCTTTTTAGCATTTAATGAACTATCCATATGGTTTCATCTCTTTTGACCCATTTTGTCTCTTTTGACCTCATAAGTAATTAATAACATAAATACATTTACTAGTAGGGAAACATCTGTACATATCTGGGGGCAAAATTCCAACTTGGTCACAGTATATTATTCCTAGAGGAAACCTCTAGTTGATTATGGTTATTCTTTAATGTGAAACATATGACTTTTTAGACTGTTATTGATGAAGAGACATTTGGCTTGTTGTTGCTTACTTTGGAATAAATGAAGTTTTGTGTCAATAAGACTTTTTTTTTGTTACGTTGTTAGTGAGCTCTAAAACCCAGTATTATCTGTATATAGTCAAAAATGCAACAGGTGTTTATTTTACCACCTTCTGTAGTAGGATTGGTGACAGAATTAATTCTTTTTTTTTATATTGTACTTTAAGTCCTGGGGTACATGTGCAGATCTTGCAGGATTGTTGCATAGGTACACACATGCCATGGTGGTCTGCTGTCTCCATTTCCCTGTCACCTACATCAGGCATTTCTCCCAGTGTTATCCCTCCCCAACCTACATCAGGCATTTCTCCCAGTGTTATCCCTCCCCAACCTCCCCACCCCCAGCTGTCCCTCACCAAGTCCCATACCCCCCAAAAGACCCCAGTGTGTGCCATTCCCCTCCCTGTGTCCATGTGTTCTCATTGTTCGACACCCGTTTATGAGTGAGAACATGCAGTGTTTGGTTTTCTGTTCTTGTATCAGTTTGCTGAGAATGATGGTTTCCAGATTCATCTATGTCCCTACAAAGGACACAAACTCATCGTTTTTTATGGCTGCATAGTATTCCATGGGGTATATGTGCCACATTTTCTTTGTCCA
>CAUYLG010048054.1:0-50678 GCA_963573385.1 Cacajao melanocephalus | reverse complement strand
TTTTAATTATGTAAGGCTGTCTTTTGTTTTTTGAAAATAACTTTTATTCTGTAGTCCTAGCTACTCCGGAGCTGATGCAGGAGAATTGCTTGAACCCAGGAGGTGGAGGTTGCAGTGAGCCGAGGTCGTGCCACTGCACTCCAGCCTGGCGCCTGGTGATGGAGTGAGACTCTGTCTCAAAAAAAAAAAAAGAAAATAACTTTTAGTGTATTTCATCTTACCTAGGTTTACAATCTAAAAGTATATTTTGGCAGACATCCTAGTGGCTGTCCAGTATCCAGACTTTTCTTATTAAAAGATCTCAGAACTGTTTAGGTAGTCAGTGTGTGCAGATAAAAAGTATTCATCTTTCCTGACTCCCATGAAGCTAGGAGAAGTTGTGTAATACACTTCTGGCTATAAGAAATAAGTAGTTTGTATAAGGGATTTCTGGAAATGCCATTGTTTTTCTTGTAGCAGACTGCATTGTCACAAGATTGTTTTCTTGTGACTACATTAGCATGTTCTTCTAGCCCATCGTCCTTCATCCTTCTCTTCTTTTACTTTTGGATAAGCTGATGGTAGGGTTGCCATCTTACTACCGGGATATGACAACTACAGGGTTAAAAATTATATTCCAGGGATGTCAGGACACAACAATGGAAGATGTCTAAAACTTTGTTCACATTGTACAGTCACTGTAAAAATCCTATTTAACTTCTGAACTTTTTATGTGAGAAAATGTTAGTTAAATCCTGTTAACAACAGGATAAAAAAACCAAACACAAACCTAATTGATCTATGAGATGTCACTGAGAATAATGAACTGACTCATTAAATGATTGATCCCCACTACTTTTAATTTACTAATTATATTTGTTTTTATGTAATATAGTGAGCTTACCTTCACTACTGTCTGTATCCATTGAAATAAAAATTGATTCTCAAATGATTTGTATAAATGTTTTAAAACTTTTTCTTCAAATTGTTATTTGATTATTTTAATTTTTTAATATATAGCTTTCACACCATAGTCAACTTATAATAGTTTGAAAACTTTTAGTCCCCAAGAAGACATGGTAACTAGAGAAAAGATAACCTAAGTAGTCAAATTATTATTATTATTATTATTATTATTATTATTTTGAGATGGCGTCTCACTCTGTCACCCAGGCTAGAGTGCGGTGGTGTGATCTCGGCTCACTGAAACCTCTGCCTCCTGGGTTCAAGCGATTCTCCCACCTCAGCCTCCTGAGTAGCTGGGACTATAGGCATGTGCCACCACGCCCAGCTAATTTTTGTATTTTTAGTAGAGACAAGGTTTCACTATGTTGGCCAGGATGGTCTTGATCTCTTGACCTCATGATCTGCTCACCTCGGCTTCCCAAAGTGCTGAGATTACAGGTGTGAGCCACCACACCCGGCCTAGTAGTCATATTATTTAGAGTGATTATATGCCTTCTCTACTTGACTAGATTTGTGTTGTAAGTAAATTTCCATTTCAGTGATTTTGTTGAAAACATTTTCAGGAGAAATAATTTATCAGGGTTCTTAGATTACTTTTATGTCATCATTGAGGAATTATGTTAATAAAATAAGATAGCATCAGGATAGTTGTATGGGAACAAAATATTAAAATTGGATTGTATCTCACATATTCACAAATCCTATTCTGGGCTCCTGAACTACTCTCACTTTCCAAGCAAGATATGCTAATAAACTGAAGCATATGCAGTTAGCATTAGGCCAATTTAATGAAATATGTGAAATACCTGCACACTAAAAGCTACACAGCAGTACTGAAAAAAATTTTTTTAAAGACCTGAAATAAATGGAGGAGATACATCATACTTATGGAGTGTAAGACTCAATATTTTTAAGATATTCTCTCCACTGTTGATGTGTGGTGTCAACATAATCCTAATCAAAATCAAAATTTCAGCAGGTATTTTTTTGTGTAGAAATTGATGTTGATTGTTTTATTTTATTTATTTATTGTTTTTGAGTCAGAGTGTTTCTCTGACTCCCAGGCTGGAATGCAGTGGCACAATCACAGCTCACTGTAAGCTCCAACTCCTGGACTCAAGAGATCCTCCCCCTTCAGCCTCTTGAGTAGCTGGGACTACCAAACCCAGCTCATTTTTTTTTCTTTTTTTTTTTTTTTCTTGAGACCAAGTCTTGCTATGTTGCCCAGGCTGGTCTCAAAGCTACTAGTTTCAAGTGATCTCCTGCCTTGGACTCCCAAAGTGTTGTGATTACAGGCATGAGCTATCATACCCAGCCTGATAAGTTGATTCTAAAATATATATGGAAAAAGTGAATGACTAGAATATTTAGAGAAAACTCAGAAGAACAAAGCTGGAGGTCTTTGTGTACATGATTTGAAGACTATAAAATATAGTAATCAAGACTGTGGTATTAAAAAAGGATTGACATATAGATCAAAGAAACAGGATAGAGACAATTCAGATCTGGCTAATTTTGGATAAAAGTGAGATGGCACCTAAATGGGGAAAAGGAAGTCTTTTTAACATATCAGGATAAATAAATATTTATATGGAGAAAAAATTGAACCCATTCCTTACCTTACACTATGTACTAGAACCAAAGGATTCCTAACTTTAGGATAGGCTAGGTTTCTTCGGACATTAGAAGCACAAACTATAAAAGAATAAAGCTGACATTTTGGACTCTGTAAAGAAAACTTTTGTTCTTTGGAATATACTACAGTGAAAATGAAAACTAAACCCAGAGTGGGAGAATTATGTTTCATGTATCAGGAGTCACATCAAAAGAAAAGAACTCTTGACTCTTACAACTCAATAATAAAACAATGCAACAAAGAAAGACAAAGGATTTAAATATACAGTTTATAGAAGAAGAAAAAATAATGACCAATGAAAAGATACTCAGCATCATTAGTCATCAGGGAAATGTAAATTAAAAATATATCCATTTCACTGTTGCTTGACATTAATTCTAGTCTTTACCCATATTTAGGAATGAGATTGGTCTGTGATTTCCCATTCTTCAAACCCTTTGTCTGCTTTTGTAATCAGTTTTAAGTTTGTGATTATCTGTTCCTTAAACATTTGGTAGAATTCACCTTTAAGGCTGGCGCGGTGGCTCACGCCTGTAATGCCAGCACTTTGGGAGGCTGAGGTGGGTAGATCATCTAAGGTCAGAAGATCGAGACCAGCCTGGCCAACATGGTAAAACTCTGTCTCTACTAAAAAATATAAAAATTATCCAGGCATGGTGGCAGGTGCCTGTAATCTCTGCTACTCGGGAGGCAGAGGCAGGAGAATTGCTGGAGCTGGGGAGGCGGAAGTTGCAGTGAGCCGAGATAGTGCCATTACACTCCAGCCCAGGTGACAACAGCGAAACTCCATCTCAAAAAAAAAAAAAGAAAAAAAGAATTCACCTTTAACCTATCTAAGATTGTGTTTTCTTTATATTAGTTGCTTTACATTGCTAGTGTTTATTTGTTCTTCTTGCTCTTGCTAAACTTTTGTCTATTTTAGTAACCTATATAGGAAATATCTTTTGGCTTTGTTGATCCTCTCTTATAGTTTTATTTTTTATTTAATATCTGTTCTTTATTTCTTTCTACACTTTTGTGGGGTTATCCAGTTTTTTTTCAGCTTATAAGGTTGGATACTTAGCTCATTTATTTTTAATTATTTTTTTCAGACATGTCTAGTCTGCTGTTTAAACAGCCACAAGTTCATATTTTATTTATTACACTTTTCATTTCTGGAAATTCTGTTTGGTTATTTTTCATTTCTGGAAATTCTGTTCGGTTTGCCCGGTTCATTTTGATAGTCCTTTCTGCCTATTATATACTTTCAGTGTCTTCATTTATTTCTTTAAACATATGATAGATACCGATTTTATTTTCTGTATCTGATTATTTCAGTATCTTCAGGTTTTGTTGTTCTGTTTCAAATTTTAAAAAATCTACTGACTCCTGCTTTTGTTCACCTTTTTTTTGGGGGGGGCATGTTTTATTTTGATCTAATGTACCTTGGAACTCTAAGTGTATTAATTCCTTGGAACTAGAATTAAAATGTTTCTCCAGGGAAGATTTGCATTTGGTGGTTTTGCCAAGTGCCTGGAGTATTACCTACCTGGAAATACATTAAAATTTAGATTGAAGTTTTTTAGGCCATAAAGTAGTTGTGTGGATTTCTTCTTTAAACCCATAGTAGTGCTCATTTGCAGTTAATATTCCTTTTTGCCCTTTACCCCTGAGACCCATACCTAGCTTCAGTGCCTCTATGCCTCGTGGAATTTTTCCCTCCTAATTCTAGTAGAGTGTGTCTACCTTCTAGAATTCCAGCCTTCCGGGGTTTGATACCACCTGCTGCCTAGCTTTTGCCTAAGACTTGGCCTCCTGACCCACTTTACCCAAAACCCAGGGATTGGCAGGTGCTTACAGGACAAGTGGAAATACGATGCCAAAATGCACTCCTCCTTATTGCAGTGTTATAGTTGTTTTGGTCTTACTTTCTACTCACCTCTGTATTAAATAAGTTTTACTTTCATTTTGAAGTTAGCCAACATTTGCCAATATATTTCATGTGGAGGGACTCTTTCTTTCTCTCTGTCTGTCTCTATTTCTGTTCCCTCTGCCCTCTTTGGCTCTCTCGCTCCCATCTGTGATACTCCTACATCTTAGACTATTGTTTGCCTTTGAAAGCTCCTATTTCTTTTAAAACAACTCTCTGAAAGGGGTTTCTTACCTCTATTAATAAGAAATACCCCTCATTTATTCATGATTTACCATAGACACAGCACTTTATACATTTATAGCTATTTTGTTCTTACGGCAACCTTGTGAGATGGGCATTGATATCCTCATTTAGCACTGGTGAGTCTTACATCTAGGAAGTAACTGAAGTGACTTGATAACACACTCACTCCTTCTTTCTCTCCTATCAATGAGATTTCACTAGATAATACTGGATGAATGAACAAATGTGGGTTATTCTTTTTGCCTCAAACCTTGTTTCCAACCAGTTCCCAGGAAGATTTGCTATATTGCTACATTGATTAACCCTCATTTATTTTCCGCATTTGACCTCCTTTGAGTTCACAAATGAAAAACCAGTATTTTTTTTTCATATGAATTCTTTACTACATCATGGCTTTTCTTTAATTTTTTTTCTTTTTCATTTAGAAGCAATATCAGTGTAAAAATGATATTGAAATCTTGATTCACAGGCAAGCATTTGGTCCTGATTCATCTATGTCAGTAAAACAAGGGACATAAAATAGTATTTAAAATTGCATGATTCTTTCTAATTTGCTGGTAGAGATTTTCCTTCATTTATAGTAGGATTACTCAGACTGTTTTGGGTTGTCAGTTCTCTCATAATTATTTTTAATTTTAGCAATGGTGTTTTAGACTGTTATCCTGGTTTAAAATAATCTTGAGAGAAAACACTGTTAAAGGAGATTATACAATGCTAAAATGGAAAAAATATATATATAATACACAAGATCTCACTACTTTCTTGGTGGCATAATGCATTTGATTTCATTTAACTTACCTTTCAATGCCATTATGAGCTGTGGCAGTTATATCACAACATTCATTTCCAACATTCTTTAAAAATGAGGTCATCCTTCTGTGTAAATGTAGTTTGGGACAACTTATTAGGCTTCTTTTAAGAACATTTTCAATAGAAATGCACTTAATATTTCAGACAAACAGTGATGGATTGACTAGGGAGCTTTCATTTTCTCAGAAGCCGCCCCAATGGAGTTGCGTGTCCTCTTATATTTGTGTGCGGAGAATTGGAAGAGCAAATTATACCCAAGGACATTCTTTCAGTGAGACATAGCCAGCTCTGAGGCTTGATCTCTAAATCTGAATTATGACAGCAGCATATTAAAAAGATTGGAATAGCATAATACTTTCCAAATTCCTGGGAAATATTTTTACCTAACAGGACCTGAAAGTGATTGTTTCAGATGTCGAATGTTCTAAAACTTTGGATCAAAAAACATGCATGAGCAACAGCAGTGTTTATAAATGGCTCAAAGAGTATTAATCAGTTGTTTTTTTTTTGTTTTTTGTTTGTTTGTTTGTTTTTACCAAAAGATGAACTTAGGGGCTAAGAAACTAAGAAACTGTTCATAGGGGAAAAAAAAAAGTATTTCAAAGAAAGCAAATGTCTGCTTTTCTTAAAATTCTCTCCTAAAGAAGGACCTGGTTTTTAGAAACCTGCTTTTAGAAATATCATATATTTTCATGCTAAATAAATGTCTGTTTATTAACTTATTGTAAAGGATTTGGTAGTGCCTCCTAGAATGGGCAGCTTCTTCATCCTCCCTTGTCACAACTTCCACCCAGGAGAGTCAGTGTCACTGGGTTCCATGAGAGGCCATAATTATCAGGCACAATACCAGTTTACTTGTATGTAATAGTTCTAAGGAGTGGAAAGTACATAGGCTTTTATATTATACACCTCTGCTTGGATCCCAACTCCCCAGATTTCTAGCTTTGTGTGTTAGTGCAAATTACTTAAATACTGGGTCTTAGTTTTCTCATCTGTGAAGCTGAGACAAGAGCCAGTATGTTGGGTTGTTATGAAGATAAATAACAAATAACAGTACATGAAGGCTGTTCCCTGAGTATCTAGTATGAAGTACTGAAGGTTGATGAAACGTGATTTTCTTAAGATTTTTGCTAATTGCTTATGTGACTCTTATCTTCCTCAGATGATGTCACAGTTCCTTAAACTAGAAGTTTTTTTTCAGAGTTGATACATATTGTTTTCTTGAAACCTGATTAATCTTTCTTGTCTAATTTTAGAATAAACGCTCTCGAAATTAAGCAGAATCAAGCAGACTGTAGGGAAAAGAAAAAAGACCCCAGTCTTAAAATGTAATTTTAAACATTCAGATTTCTTACTATTTACAAAATGATGTTTGGTTTCTATGATAGTCCACAAGCGAATGAATGGCTAGTTGATCTACTAAATTTCCCAAAACCAAAAAAGTGAAGAAGGTATAGTCTTTACATTAGAGCAGTATTCTCAGAGTGGACATAGCAGGGCTTGTGTCTGTCCAGCTTCTAAAAGAACCATTGAAAACTATTGTGAATTGTCTCATTCTACTTTCCACACCTAGTTATACAGCCTGCCAATTGAGATCTTATAGGAACAGAAAAGGTTCATTTCTTAGATGGCTGGAAACCTCAGAAAATTTAGTACATTGAACATAAAATGCATGTGATGACTCCCAACTGAAGAATGTATTTCCTTTGGAAATACAATAAATATAATTATGTATACAAATACATAGATAGGTTTATTTTGGGAAGAATGAAAAAGATATGTTAAAGTTCATCTGGCTATTGTCATTCTTTAATTCTCAGCTAAAATTTCACCTCACATTCATTTTTGCAGAGTGGGCAAAGAAAGTCAATTTGGATGTGAGAGGCCACAAATTGGTAACTAGCACAGTTCATTCTTTTGGCTATTAAGCTTTTACATGCACTCTCTATACATATTTGAACTCTCACACAATAAAACAACTATATATCTACCTATTTTTTAATTTTTAAAAGTTATTTTTTGTGGTAAAATATGACATAAAATTTACCATTTCAGCTGTCGTTAAGTGTATAGTTCAGTGGCATTAAGTACATTCACATTGTTATGCAATCCCCACTGTTGTTATGCATCCCCCACCACCATCCATCTCTAGAATTTTTTTCATTTGTCAAATTAAAACTCTATCCCTATTAAACATTGACTCTATGTTTCTCCCTCCCAGATATCCTGGAAACCACCATTGTACTTTCCACCTCTATAAATTTGCACTGCTCTAAGTACCTCATATGAGTAGAATCAGATGGTCCTCTTGTGACTGGTTTATTTCACTTAGCATAATGTTTTCAGGGTTCATCCATTTGAGTTCAGCATTTGTCAAGATTTCCTTCCTTTTTAAGGGTGAAAAATATTCTATATTATGTACAGTGTCAGTGGAATCTGAGTTTCATATGTATAACAATACAGAGAGAACCAGGATTTGGGAGTTAAATATGTATGCTTGGGTTTAAATCCTATCTAGGTCACTCAAATGCTCTATGACCTTGATGGAGATTTGTAATTTCTGTGAATCTCAGCTTCCTCATCTATAAAATAATGAAAATAAAGCCTTACTGATGGGACTGTTATATGAGTTATATTATTTGTATAAAGTACCCAATATAGTGACTGACCCAAGGAAAACAATTAAGGGTAAAAGTTCATATGCTTGTTGGCTGCATGTATATTTTCTTTAGAAAAATGCCTGTTCATGTCCTTTGTTCACTTTTTAAGGAGGTTGTTTTTTTCTTGCAAATTTAAGTTCCTTGTAGATTGATGGATATTAGAATATTGTCAGATGCATAGTTCGCAGATATTTTCTCTCAATCTGTAGGTTGTCTCTTTACTTTGTTGATAGTTTCTTTTTCTTCTTCTGTACAGAAGCTCTTAAGTTTAGTTAGATCTCATTTGTCAATTTTTTACTTTTGTTGCTTTTTGCTTCTTTGTCATGAAATTTTACCCATTCCTATGTCCAGCATAGTATTGCCTAGATTGTCTTCCAGGTTTTTTTATAGTTTTGGTTTTACATGTAAGTCTTTAATCCATATTGAGTTGATTTTTTGTATATGGTGTAAGGAAGGGGTCCATTTTCAGTCTTCCGCATATGGCTAGCTCATTATTTCAGCACCATTTATTGAATAGGGAGTCCTCAGTATCACTGATCATTAGATAAATGCAGATCAAAACCACAATTAGGTACCATCTCACACCAGTCAGATTGGCTGTTGTTAAGAAATCAGAAAATAACAGATGCTGGTGAGGTTGTGGAGAAGAGAGAACACTTATACACTGTTGGTGGGAGTGTAAATTAGTTCAACCATTGTGGAGAACAGTATGGCAGTTCCTTAAAGAGCTAAAAACAGAACTGCTGTTCAACCCAGAAGTCTCATTGCTGGTTATGTGCTCAGAGAAATGTAAGTTATTCTACCATAAAGACACATGCATACAAATGTTTATTGCAGCACTATTCACAATAGCAAGGACATGGAATCAACCTAAATGCCCATCAATGACAGATTGGATAAAGAAAATGTGGTACATATACACCAGGAATACTGTTCAGCCATAAAAAAGAATGAGATCTTGTCTTTTACCAGAACATGGATGGAGGGGGAGGTCATCATCCTTATCAAACTGATGTGGGAACAGAAAACCAAATACCACGTTTTCTCATTTATAAATGGGAGCTAAATGATAACACATGGGCACAAAGAAGAACAACAGACACTGGGGCCTGCTTGAGGGTAGGGAGTGGGAGGAAGGAGAGGAGCACAGAAAGAATAACTACTGGGTCTAGTCTTAGAACCTAGGTGATGAAATAATCTGTACAACAAACCCCTGTGACATGAGGTTACCTATGTAACAAACCGGCATGTATACCCCTGAACCTAAAATAAAAGTTAAAAAAATGATAACAGTTGATTGCTTACCACCAACTCTACATGAAGACTCTTATGTATGCCTGGCCCTCTTTATGTCCTTTGAGGATGATGGCACTTGTGTTGAAATTATCATTTCAAACCAGTATTTAGATATTATTGGAATTTTCCCTTTACCTACAGCAGAGCCTACCTGAGCTGTGATGCTAAGTTTTTACTGAGGTCAACTACTTCTTAGTTTCTGTGTGCCACATTAAAAAAAAAAAAAGCTGGTCAGCCACTAACCATTGTTCCATTTGCATTTAGTTCCGAATTTGAGAAGTCAACTGATTTCTCAGCATTCTGCCATATATCAAGTCTATCTAAACTTCATGTTGCATTTTGTAGAAGACATTTTAGAGAAAGATGTGGAAATAGGAAACGTCTATGATTGGAGAGCAACTCTAATAAGAAATAAGAAACTTCAGTACCAGTGAACCAGTTGTTAGAAGCACAGATATTTAAGAACCACGGATTGTCAAATCAAGGTTTCTCATGTCTTCACTGTAATTCCTTGTATAATTAGATGCTTTATTTTTACCTTGTGAGTCACACTATTGGGTTTAATTTATTTTGGCTGTTTATAAGATTGAATTAAAACAAGAAGCCTAGTATTTAAATTTTATGAACTACGGGTTGAATTTTGGTAATGATTATACCACTACCTACTTTGGCAACTTCGGTGCTTTGACATCCATTATTCCATTTTATCTTCATTACATCCCAGAAGGTGGGCAGGGAAGATTGCTTTTTCTCATTGTCTGTTTTGTAGATAAGGAAACGGAAGACTAGAGAAGAGGACTGTCATGGCCAACCTGAAGGACATAGATTTTGTCTAGCTGAGTAGGCAAAATGAAACTGGAATCTAAGTGTCTTGTTTTGACTGTGAGGTTTTCATTTTAAGAAAGTTAGATCCAATTGAAATGAACAAATTTGCAGTACTTGTTAACCATTAAGTGTAAAGATTTTAAAATGGAAAAGTTGAGGAGAATTTTATTTTTGAGATAGAGTCTTGCTTTGTCGACGAGACTGGAGTACAGTGTGCCATTTCGGCTCACTGCAGCCTCCACCTCCCAGGTTCAAATGATTCTTATGCCTCCACCTCAGCCTCTCAAATAGCTGGGACTACAAGTGCATGCCACCATACCCGGCTAATTTTTGTATTTCTAGTAGAGATGGGGTTTCGCCATGTTGGCAAGGCTGGTCTTGAATTCCTGGCCTCAAGTGATCCACCTGCCTTGCCCTACTAAAGTGGTGGAATTACAGGCATGAGCCACGATGCCTGGCCCCAGAGTGTTTTATATTAATCAATTTTTCATTGAAGCCTCTGGTCAATACTAAGTCATGGACAAATTGTAGTATTGTACCAGCCCTTTCCTATAATATTCGTATATTTATTGGAGATGTTTAAAATTGTAAGAAAATTTTGATTCATAATATTGCAAATAAATAGCTGTTGTCTAAATATAGAAACAATACTTTTCTGCCAACAAAGAGGAAAACATTTAGAGCCAGGTACTCATATTGAAGTTCATTTGGTTTCAAATTGATATTTAAGATGAAATAACTTTCTTTTAAAAACAGATATTTAATGAGCATTAGATTTCATTTCTAATTACTCCTTTAGCTTCTGTAATCTAGAACTACCTAATTGCTTTTCCAGATCTTGAATATTCTTAGGACTACCTTACTCTGAAGGTTATTCTGCTAATCTATCAAAACCAAATGCCAGGAGACTTCCATTGGATGTTACTACCACTAGACACAGTGCCAGCTTCTTTTTGTTTCATCATTCTGTGCACTTATATAACAATAGTTTGTTAAAGTAGAACCAAATGTTTCATGGAGGAATTGTTTTTTTAGATGAATAACATTTCTGTTTACTAAATCTATGACACTCAGGTAAATATTATAAGGAATGCTTACACTGTTGAACACCAGCCAGAATACATCACATGAGTTTTTATCCAGAAACCTTCTGGTGCATGATAGATTGTTTGTATTATTCTCTAGCAAGTGTTAGAATAATTATAGTTCTCTTCATTTGTTCATCGACTTCACTAAAGTTAATTTAGAAGGAAAAATTGTTAAATTATTTAAATTAACTAAAGCCAAAATTTATACTCCACAATTTCCTTAGTTTATTCTATTTTTTTCTGTTTGAAAGCTTATTTTTTAATAGAGTGTTTTTTGGTTTTTTGACCTCTTAAGTTGGTTTCTTTCTGTAGATTCCTCTTCTTTTTCTCTCCTACCCTGCAGACAACAAATATCTTCTCAGCTATACCAATTCTTCCTTTGATATGTCTTTTAATTTCTCCTCTCTTTGTCTAGTCCCACTGCTATTGTCTGGATATTCATCTCCTCTGTTAAGATTTAGTTTGTTTCTTCCTCCAAACTACTTCATGTCACTCTTCTTTTATTATGTTACTCTTCTGCTCATAAGTCATCCTTGACTGTGGTTGTCTTCTGCAGAAAGAATGGCTGCACCTTCAGTTCTCATTCTATATTAATTGCCTCTGCTTGCTCAGTCTTGCAGTTTCACAAAAATTATGATTCCCAAAGTATGATGAGCCAAATCATTCCACTAAGCAGTATCCTCCTATTTCCAGCTACCTATTGGCTTGTTAGTTATATCTGCCTGCGTGTCCCATAGGTGGCTCAAGGCCAACATGTCTTTTCAGCCTCTGTGCTCTCTCATCTTTTTTATGTCAATGGGTTCTTGCAAGGATCAACTATGATAATACATGTGTAAGCCCTAGATAATCATTGCTCCAGATGCACTTCTAAAAGGGTATGCAATTAGTGATGGGCAATGCTGAGCATAAAACAAGTGTGAAATTTATATTCTCTTCAAAGAATATTGACGAGTTATTTTTTCATTCAACAAATATTGAATACTTTCTATGTTCAGTACATTACAAGATTGCTCCACATTGCCGCTGGGATACAACAGAAAATAAAAAAGAAAATCTGCCTTTTTGGAGCTGACTTTCTAGTGTGGGAAAACAAATACAAGAAATGTATTTAAAAAATAAAAGTTCAGTGAGCAAAAAAAAAATGGATTTAATATATTGTAAGATACATAAGGTTTCACATTTCTGATTTATATTAGACATGGGGAAGCATTTTTTACAAAATAGTTTTGCAATTTACCTACCCATAAAATTGATCCATTTTAAGTATAGAGTTACATGATCTTTAGTCAGTTTACAAAGTAGGGCTACTATCACCACATACAGCTTTAGAATATTTCCATCACCCCAAAAAGATCTGTCATGCCCATTTGCAGTAATTCCTCACTTTTGCCAAGTTTCAAACAACCATTAATTTTCTTTCTGTTTTTATAGATTTACATTTTCTGTGCATTTCCTGTAAATACAGTAATATGCAGTCTTTTATATCTAGCATCTTTTTAAATAATACTGTTGCATTTATTGATGAATGGGTTTTTATTGTATATAAAGTGTCCAGCACAATGTTTTGACAGGCATTTAAGGTGAAGAGATTACTATTGTCAAGCAAATGAACATACTTACCATCTTACATAGTTACCTTTCTTTATTTTTTTAATAATGAGAGTATCTAAAATCTGTTAACAAATTCCCAGTATAAAATACAGTATCATTAATGATAGTCCTCATGTTGTACATTAGATCTCTACACTTATTCTCCCTATATAACTACAACTTTCTACCATTGACCTGCAATCATCCCATTTTCCCTCCCTAGTAATCACATTTTACTCTTTCTATGAATTTGATATTTTTAAGATTCCCGTATTAGTGATTTCATACAGTATGTTTCTTTCTGTGTTTGGCTAGCACAATGTCCTCTAGGTTTGTTCACCTTGATTTCTTTCACTTAGTGTAATGTTTTTGAGGTTTATTGGTGTTCATTGCCTGAATCAGTAGTTCATGCTCATTTATTGCTGAATTGTATTCTACTCTGTGGATAACATTTTATCATTCATTGGATTGTTTCCATTTTTTTATTGTGAATAATACTACAACAAACATTTGTGTACAGGTCTCTGTGTAAACATATGTTTTCCTTTTGGGGGGGTAGATATCTAAGAGTGGTATTTCTAGGTCATATAATAAATCTATTTTTAACTTTTCAATAAACTGCCAAAATGTTTTTCAAAATGCTTGTACCATTTTACATTTTCACCAGTAATGTGTGAGGAACCTATTTTTACCACATCTCTGGCAACTCGTATTGTTGTCTCCCTTTCTAAATCATAACCATTCTCTGTGTGAGAAATAGTATCTTGTAGTTTTTATTTGCATTTTTCTAATGACTGATGATGTTCAGCATCTTGTCAGTTGTTTATTGGCCATTTGTGTCTCTTTCTTGGTGAAATGTCTACTTGAATCTTTCACCCATTTTTTTTCATTAGGTTGTTTGTCTTCGTTATAAAGGTTCTTTATAAATTTAGGAGATAAGCTCTTTATCAGAGGTATGATTTGAAAATATCTTCTCCCAGTATGTGGCTGTTCTTTTCACATTCTTAATACATATTTTAAAGTGGAGACGTTTTTAATTTTGAGGAAGTCCTAGTTTATCCATTTTTTAAATGTATTATGCTTTTGGTGTCTTACCTAGTAGCTCTGCCTAACCCCAGGTCACTCTATATTTTCTTCTAAGAGTTTTATAGTAATAGCTCTTATATTTAGAACTATAATCCATTTTGAGTTCACTTTTGTGGTGGTATGAGATAAAAATCTAAATTTTTTTACGTGTAGATGTGCACCATCATTTGTTGAAAAGACTATTCTTTCCCCCATTGAGTTGTCTTGGCACAGTTGTCAAAAATTAATTAACCAAAAATATAAGGGGAAATTTATGAACTCTCAATTCTGTTCAATTGATTCATATTTCTATCTTTATATGAACATCACATTTTCTTGATTACTTATACTATAGTTTTATAGGTAAATATAGGTAAGTATAGTTTTATAGTAATTGGAAAATCAGTTAGCAAGTGTGAGTCTTTCAGCTTTGTTCTTCTTTTTCAAAATTGCTTTGGCTATTTTGGGTCCTTTACATTTTCATATAAGTTTTAGGATCAGCTTGTCAAAAAATATGGGAAACATTTATAATTATAAGATTTTTTACAATTATAATTGGCAGCTTTTTTCTGTCCATCATGTTA
The DNA here is from genome assembly GCA_963573385.1 of Cacajao melanocephalus. Classification (NCBI taxonomy): domain Eukaryota; kingdom Metazoa; phylum Chordata; class Mammalia; order Primates; family Pitheciidae; genus Cacajao; species Cacajao melanocephalus. The sequence continues at coordinate 36,024 of CAUYLG010048054.1, read as the reverse complement.
CACTGAATAATACCTTAGATTGAGGGGAAAATGGTAAAATATCTAATGAGGATACACGCAAAAGAAAGAATGCAGTGAGAGGAATGTAGGAAGTTCTAGGGCTGGTGTTGCATTGCTAGTTTATAAACAGAATGGATAGGGAAGTCCTTCATGATATGGTGACTTTAGAGCAGAGTCCTGAAGAAGATGAGGAGTTGAAACTTGGTGATACGGAGAAAGTGGTTTAGGCAGAGGAAGAAAAAATTCAAAGGCTCTGAGTTAGGAACATACTGGACTTACTTCAGGAACAAAGATTAGATAATTATATGTGTAGCTTTAAGGAAGTGATGGGAGAAAGTGGTAAATGAGATAAGAGGACTTTAATTAGACCTTGGAATCTTATTTCTCTAAAGGTTACATGAAATAAAAGTCAACGAGTACTTATAGAGAAAATATTATTCTTCCAAAGACAATGCAAGCATTACATAATATAATATATCCCCTTACCCATCTTGGTTTGCTCCTCGTTCTTACTAAATCTCTGATCTCTTCAGTATGGTATGTATGAAATGGCTTCATGATTTTAATAGAAAGGAACTATTAATTTTTAAATATTGTTCCAGCCTTCTTATGGGGAAAAATTCATGCATAATCTTGTTTAGTTCATAGTACAAAACAACTACTGGAAGTTACCAAACCATCCATGTAACATGAACCACTTTTTAAAAAATTATATTCTAAGTTCTGGAATACATGTGCAGAACATGAAGATTTGTTATATAGGTATACACGTGCCATTGTTATTTGCTGCACCCATCAACCTGTCATTTACATTAGGTATTTCTCCTAATGCTATCCCTCCCCTAGCCTCCCACCCCCAACCGACCCCATTATGTGACGTTTCCCTCCCTGTGTCCATGTGTTCTCATTGTTCAACCCCTACTTATGCGATGAACCACGTGTTTACAACAAAAGATGTAAAAGTATATTTTATGAAAGTCATGATGGCTTATAATGCATATTGAAGTGAGAGTTCCTCTCCTGATGTCTATCTAAAGGGCTGATATTTAGTTCCCAGATTTTGGTATGAAAGTAATTCTTTTGACTTTTTATATCTAGGCAAATCTTGTGAGGCACTGTAGCATTCCTTTGTGTGGACTTCTATTTCTCACTTTCCAGTTTTCATGAGGACTAGAGACCTTAGATACCTGCTGTGGAACACAGTTACAGTCCTAGACAGATGTAGAGAGATAGTTCACTCTAAGAGCAACAATGGTTTACATCAATTTTCTTTCTTAGAGCTCAAATAAATCCATGTATACTCTCAGTATTCAAATATTTTTATAAAAATTCAGGGGATCAATCCAAGATGGCCGAATAGGAACAGCTCAGGAGTGCAGTTCCCTGCAAGAACAATGTAGAGGTTGAGTGATCACTGCATTTCCAAATGAGTTATTACTGCCCTCAGACCAAGAGAATTTCCAGCATGGAAACCGCGAGTTTCTAGCATGGCTGTTTCAGCTGGTGCAGCAAGTCTGCACAAAAACTCACACAAATCTGGGTGGCTGTTTCAACTGGCACCTGGAACGCCTGGGAGACAGAGCCGCCCATTTAACTAAAAAAAGCGGGCTGAAACAGGGAGCCAAGTGATCTGGCTTGGTGGGTCCCACCCCACAAAGACCAACAATCTGAAATGCTCCGGATTGAGAGTTTCACAGCAAGTGCAGCTGGACCCGGGATGGTCCAGCTCTTTATGGGGAAGGGCATCTGCCATTACTGAGGCAGTCCACCACTACTGAGGCAGTCCACCACTACTGAGGCAGTCCGCCATTACTGGGGCAGTCCACCATTACCAAAGCAGTACATCATTACTGAGTCAATCCGCCATTACTGAGGCAGTCTGCCATTGCAGACACACTCCTCCATTACTGAGGCAGACCACCATTACTGAGGCAGTTCCAATTATACCTCTATAAACAACACTGCAAGGAAGTTCATACAGCAGAAGGGCAGAGCCTATCACAGCTCAGCAATGCCACTTCTGACAGACTGTAACTAGGCTTCCTCCTTGCTGGGCAGGGCATCTCTGAAGAAAGGCAGACAGCACATCAGGAACTTATAAATAAAGCTCTACCTTCCCAGGACAGAGCACCTGGGAAAAAAGGTGGTTATGAGTTCTGCTGCAGCAGACTTACACGTAACTGCCAGCAGCTCTGAAGGGAACAACAGACCTCACAGCTCAGCACTTCAGCTCCTATAAGGGAAAGACTGTCTCCTCAAGCAGCTTGCCAACCCCCGTATATCCAAAGAGACACCTCATAAAGGAGGGCTTAGGCTGACATCTGGCAGGTATCCTTCTGTGACAAAGATAACAGAAGAAGAAACTGGCAGCAACCCTTAGTGTTCTGCAGCCAATGCAGGTGATCCCCAGGAAAGCAGGATCTGGAGTGGACCTCCAGCAGTCCTACAGCAGAGGGGCCTTAGTGTTAAAAGGAAAACTAAAAAACAAAGAAATAACTTCATCATCAACAAAAAGGATGTCCACTCAGAGACCCCATCCAAAAGTCACCAACTACAAAGACCACAGGTAGATAAATCCACAAAGTTGGGAAGAAACCAGTGCAAAAAGGATGAAAACACCCAAAACCAGAATGCCTCTCCTCCTCCAAGGGATCACAACTCCTCACCAGCAAGGGAAGAAAGCTGTATGGAGAATGAGTCTGTTGAATTGACATAAACAGCCTTCAGAATGTGAGTAATAACAAGCCTCTGAGCTAAAAGAACATGTTCTAACCTAATGCAAAGAAATCAAGAACCTCAAAAAAAGGTTAGATGAAATGCTAATGAGAATAAACAGCTTAGAGAGGAATATAAATGAATTGATGGAGCTGAAAAACACAACACGAGAACTTCGTGAAGCATGCACAAGTTCAGTAGCCAAATCGACCAAGCAGAAGAAAGGATATCAGAGATTGAAGAACAACTCAATGAAAGAAAATGAGAAGGTAAGATTAGAGAAAAAAGAGTGAAAAGAAATGAACAAAGCCTACAAGAAATATGGGATTATGTGAAAAGACCTAATGTACGTTTGATAGGCGTACCTGAATGTGACGGAGATCATGAATCCAAGGTGGAAAACACTCTCCAGGGTATCATCCAGGAGAACATTCCCAACCTAGCAAGGCAGGCCAATATTCAAGTCCAGGAAATACAGAGAATACCATAAAGATATTCCTCAAGAAGAGCAACCCCAAGGCACATAATTGTCAGATTCACCAGGGTTGAAATGAAGGCAAAAATGCTGAGGGCAGCCAAAGAGAAAGGTTGGGTTACCCACAAAGCGAAGCCCATCAGACTAACAGCAGATCTCTCGGCAGCAACCCTACAAATCAGAAGAGAGTGGGGGCTAATATTCAACAACCTTAAAGAAAAGAACTTTCAACCCAGAATTTCATATCCAGCCAAACTCAGCTGCATAAGCAAAGGAGAAATAAAATCCTTTATGAACAAGCAATTGATGAGAGATTTTGTCACCACCAGGCCTGCCTTACAAGAGCTCCTGAAAGAAGCACTAAACCTAGAAAGGAACAACCAGTGCCAGCCACTCCAAAAACGTACCAAATGGTAAAGATCATGGACACAATGAAGAAACTGCATCAACTAATGGTCAGAACAACCAGCTAGCATCAAAATGGCAGGATCAGATTTTCACATAACGATATTAACCTTAAATGTAAATGGGTTAAAAGCCCCAATCAAAAGACACACACTGGCAAATTGGATAAAACACCAAAACCCATCTGTATGCTGTATACAGGAAACCCATATCACGTGCAAGGACACACACAGGCTCAAACTAAAGGCATGGAGGAAGATTTACCAAGCAAATGGAGAGCAAAAAAAAAGCAGTAGTTGCAATCCTAGTCTCTGATAAAATAGACTTTAAACCATCAAAAATCAAAAGAGACAAGGGCATTACATAATGGTAAAAGGATCAATGCAACAAGAAGAGCTAATGATTGTAAATATATATGAACCCAATACAGGAGCACTCAGATAAATAAAGCAAGTTCTTAACGACCTACAAAGAGACTTAGACTCCCACACAATAATAGTGGGAGACTTTAACATTCCACTGTCAATATTAGATGGAACAATGAGACAGAAAATTAACAAGGATATCCAGGACTTGAACTCAGTTCTGAACCAAGCAAACCTAATAGACATCTATAGAACTCTCCACCCCAAATCCACAGAATATACATTCTTCTCAGCACAACATCACAGCAACTCTAAAATTGACCACATAATTAGAAGTAAATCACTCCTCAGCAAATGCAAAAGAATGGAAATCATAACAGTCTCTCAGACTACAGTGCAATCAAATTAGAACTCAGAATTCAGAAACTAACTCAGAACCACACAACTTCATGGAAACTGAACAACTAGCTCTTGAATGTTCACTGGATAAACAATGAAATGAAGGCAGAAATAAAGATGTTCTTTGAAACCAATGAGAACGAAGACACAACATACCAGAATCTCTGGGACACATTGAAAGCAGCCTCTGGAGGAAATTTACAGCAATAAATGCCCACATGAGAAGCAAGGAAAGATCTAAAATCGATGCCCTACCATCAAAATTGAAAGAGCAAGAGGAGCAAGATCAAAAGAACTCAAAAGCTAGCAGAAGACAAGAAATAACTAATATCAGAGTAGGACTGAAGGAGATAGAGACACAAAAAACCTCTTCAAAAATGAATAAATCCAGGAGCTGGTTTTTAAAAAATATCAACAAAGTAGACAGACTGCTAGCCAAATTAATAAAAAAGAAAAGAGAGAAGAATGAAATAGATGCAATAAAAAACGATAAAGGGGATATCACCACAGATTCCACAGAAATACAAACTACCATCAGATATTACTACAAACAACTCTGTATACATAAACCAGTAAACCTGGAAATAATGAATAAATTCCTGGACACTTGTACTCTCCCAAGCCTAAACCAGGACGAAGTCAAAACCCCGAATAGACCAATAACAAGGGCTGAAATTGAGGCAGCCATTAATAGACTACCAAGCAAAAACAGCCCGGGTCCAGATGGGTTCACAGCCAAATTTTACCAGACATACAAAGAGGAACTGGTACCACTCCTTCTGAAACTATTCCAAACAATCCAAAAAGAGGGAATCCTTCCCAAATCATTTTATGAGACCAACATCATCCTGATACCAAAACCCGGCAGAGACTCAACAAGAAAAGAAAACTTCGGGCCAATATCCATGATGAACATAGATGCAAAAATCTTCAATAAAATACTGGCAAACCAATTGCAACAGCACCTCAAAAAGTTTATCCATCACGATCAAGTAGGCTTCATCCGAGGGATGCAAGGTTGGTTCAACATACGCAAGTCTGTAAACATAATCCACCGCATAAACAGAACCAAAGACAAAAACCACGTGATTATCCCAATAGATGGAGAGAAGACCGTCGACAAAATTCAACAGCCCTTTATGCTAAAAACTCTCAATAAACTAGGTATCGATTAAACATATCTGAAAATAACAAAAGCTATTTATGACAAACCCACAGCCAATATTATACTCAGTGGGCAAAAACTGGAAGCATTCCCTTTGAAATCTGGCACTAGACAAGGATACCCTGTCTCACCACTCCTATTCAGTATAGTACTGGAAGGTCTAGCCTGAGCAATCAGGCAAGAAAAAGAAATAAAGTGTATTCCGTTTGGAAAGGAGGAAGTCAGATTTTCTCTATTTGCAGATGACATGACTGTATATTTAGACGACGCCATTGTCTCAGCCCAAAATCTCCTTAAACTGAGAAGCAACTTCAGCAAAGTCTCAGGATACAAAATCAATGTGCAGAAATCACAAGCATTCTTATACACCAGTAACAGACAAAAAGAGGCAAATCAAGAATGAACTGCCATTCACAATTGCTACAAAGAGAATAAAATACCTAGGAATACAACTAACAAAGGATGTAAAAGACCTCTTGAAGGAGAACTACAAACCATTGCTCAAGGAAATAAGACACAACACAAACAGTTGGAAAAACATTCCATACTCATGGTTAGGAAGAAACAGTATTGTGAAAATGGCCAATATGACCAAAGTAATTTGTTCATTCAGTGCTATCCCCAACAAGCTCCCCATGACCCTCTTCACAGAACTGGAAAAAACCGACTTAAACTTCATATGGAACCAAAAGAGAGCCCTCATAGCCAAGACAATCCTAAGCAACAAGAACAAAGCTGGAGGCATTACACTACCTGACTTCAAACTATACTATAAGGCTATGGTAATCAAAACAACATGGTACTGGTACCAAAACGGAGATTTAGACCAATGAAACAGAACAGAAGCCTCAGAGGCAATGCCACACATCTATAACGTTCTGATCTTTGACAAACCTGACAAAAACAAGCAATAGGAAAGGATTCCCTGTTTAATAAATGGTGCTGGGAAAACTGGCTAGCTATGTACAGAAAGCAGAAACTGGACCCCTTCCTGACACCTTACACTAAAATTAACTCCAGATGGATTAAAGACTTAAACATAAGACCTAACACCATAAAAACCCTGCAAGAAAACCTAGGCAAAACCATTCCAGACATAGACATAGGCAAGGACTTCATGACTAAAACACCAAAAGGATTGACAACAAAAGCCAAAATGGACAAATGGGATCTAATCAAACTCCAGAGCTTCTGCACAGCAAAAGAAACAATCATTAGAATGAATTGGCAACCAACAGAATGGGAAAAAATTTTTGTAATCTACCCATCTGACAAAGGGCTAATATCTAGAATCTACAAAGAACTAAAACCGATTTACAAGAACAAACAAAGCCATTCAAAAGTGGGCAAAGGGTATGAACAGACACTTTTCAAAAGAAGACATATATGAGGCCAAGAAACATGAAAAAATTCTTGTTATCAATGGTTATTAGAGAAATGCAAATGAAAACCACATTGAGATACCACCTCACACCAGTTAGAATGGCGATCATTAAAAAATCTGGAGACAACAGATGCTGGAGAGGATGTGGAGAAATAGGAACACTTTTACACTGTTTGTGGGAGTGTAAATTAGTTCAACCATTGTGGAAGACAGTGTGGCGATTCCTCAAGGACCTAGAAATAGAAATTCCATTTGACCAGCAATCCCATTACTGGGTATATATCGAAAGGATTATAAATCGTTCTACTATAAGGACACATGCACACATATGTTCATTGCAGCACTGTTTAAAATAGTAAAGACCTGGAACCAACCCAAATGCCCATCGATGATAGACTGGACAGGGAAAATGTGGCACATATACACCATGGAATACTATGCAGCCATAAAAACCAACAAGTTCATGTCCTTTGTAGGGACATGGATGAATTTGGAAACTATCTTTCTCAGCAAACTGACAGAGGAACAGAAAATCAAACATCACATGTTCTCACTCATAGGCAGGTGTTGAACAGTGAGAACACGTGGAAACAGGGAGGGGAGCATCACACACTGGGGTCTGTTGCGGGGGAATAGGGGTGGGACAGCGGTGGGTAGGGAGGTTGGGGAGGGATAATGTGGAGAAATGCCAGATTTAGGTGACAGGGGGATGGAGGCAGTAAACCACATTGCCACTTATGTACCTATGCAACAATCCTGCATGTTCCACACGGGTACCCCAGAACCTAAATTGCAATAAAAAATATTAAAACAAAAATTCAGAATACTATTACTAGGTAAGGAGATAATTAGACCCAGTGAGACCTGCAGCTCAGAGAACGTTACTAATGCCTAGGACTTTTTTTTCTTTTCTTTTCTTCCATCTTGTTCTTTCTTCTATATGCTTTGATCTCTTCTAGGTTCTGCCTAATTCTTTTGGTTAAGGGTCTCTGCAACCATATGCAGAGTATATAAATATTTCTCCCTTTATATAATAGCTTTAGAAAAGCTATTTAAAAATTAACCTCAATTTTAAATGCAAGAATTAAACTTACTTTTAAAAGTAATTATTTCAGGCTGGCACAGTGGCCTGTAATCCCAGCACTCTAGTAGGCCAAGGCAGGCAGATCACCTGAGGTCAGGATTTTGAGATCAGTTTGTCTAAGATGATGAAACCCCATCTCTACTAAATACAACAACTAGCTGGGCATGGTGGTACACACCTGTAATCCCAGCTACATAGGAGGCCAAGGCATAAAAATTGCTTGAACCCAGGAGGTGGAAGTTGCAGTGAGCCAGGATTGTGCCACTGTAACCCAGCCTGGGTGACAGTGAGACAGTCTCAAAAACAACAACAAAAACAAAAAATTACTTCCTGAGTACTCTTTGAAAACAATATAATGTATATCCAAGCCATCTAACCTGTAAGTCTTATTTCTTTTATCAGTGCCTGAAATGTTTTGCATAAAATTTGTACTTGTTTCTGTTCTCTCATTCTGATTACTTATAGTAAATGTGGCAGGGTGATAGTGTTCTTTATTCCTCTTCTTGTGGTAGCTATTATATTTATATTGTTTTATTAACTTAGACATGAAACAAAATATTCAAATTGAATCCAGATGTGTAAAAAGAATAACAGATCATGACCAAATGTTGTTTATCTCAGAATATAAACTTGATTTAATATTTAAAAATCAACATAGACTTCTGCTTCTGCCCATGATGGAGTCACTGAGACTGTATATACCCAAAGAGTATTTACCTTCCCACCTGAACAACAGCAGCATCACAGATACAATGTATTAAATAATGTTTTAAAGAAACTGGACATCAAGTACGAAGGATAGCAATCCTTTAGAGACGGGAAACAAATAAGGTTATCTATAAGATTGCTTCAGCTTGCTGCCTGGAGCCTCTCCTCTGCATTGCATCATGGGAAAATGGAATTCAAGTGGAATTCTGTGGGTTTCCTGAACTGAGGAGACAGACTGAGATTCAGGGGAGAACAAAGCAGTTAGAGTTGGCAGGACACAGTACTGAAGATGACAGAGCTTCAAGAGACGTAGAGATCTATAGAGGGTATCCTCTGTGTATTCAGCAGAGTGCTGATCAGTGCATCATGTGAGGAAACTACTCAAGGCTGGGTAAACATTCATTAGAATGGATTTAATAGTGCAATGCCTGCATTTACAGTGTGCTGCAAATAGTATCTGTTCCTACAAGGCACACTGAGAAAGCTTATCATTCACAGAGCATTAGGTAGAATACTCAGGAAGGTCTTTCTTCAATAGTGAGGAATTAGCAGCACTAGATTGAGCACTATAAATCATAAAACAACTCATGAAAGCAAGACCAAAAGGATCAAACTATTCCCAAATGGCTTAACTGCATACCAGGATAAAACTGAATAATAATTATAGAAATTTACAAACACTCAGCATGTCAATGTGTTTAAAAAGAATAATAATCAATAATTTGAAATCAATCCTGAACTGACACAGATGTTGGGATTAGTAAACAATGGTGTTAAAGTGGTTGTTAAAACAGTATTCAGTATGTCCAGAAAATGAAATAGAGACATAGATGGTATTTTTAAAAAAACACCCAAGTTTGAATCTCTAGAGGTAAAAATTACATCTGGGATAAAATATATATTGAATGAGACCAATGGCAGATTGAAGAAAGGAAGAGAAAAAATTAGTGAACTTAAAGACTTATCAATAGAAAATCTCTAAAATGAAGCTCAAAAGTGGTAAAATAAGTCAAAATAATGAAAAGAGCTTAGCTGTGAGACAATTTCAGGCAGCCTAATATACATGTAATTTTGAGTCTCCAAAAAGGGACAGGAAGTAGATGAAATAGTTAAATAAATAATGACTAAAAAAATTTAGATTTGATGAAAACTGCAATCCTACAGGTGAAAGATGTTTAATTAATCCCAAGTAGAAGAAACAAAATAATAATGCCCCATAATAAAAAATGAACACACCTTAATCAGTTTACTCAAAAGCAGTGATAAAGAGAATAAAAAAATAAGGATAACAATAGTTCTCATCAGAAACAGTGTACATGAGAGGACAGAAGAGCAAAATCTGAAAGAAGAACTTAGATTTCTGTACCCACTGAATTACCTTTAGAAAATGAAGGCAAAATAAAGATGTTTTAGATATAAGCTAAGCTGAAGGAATATATATATATATATATATATTTTTTTTTAATTTTTATTGTATTTTAGGTTTGGGGGTACATGTGAAGAACATGCAAGATTGTTGCATAGGTACACATGTGGCAGTGTGATTTGCTGCTTTCTTCCCCTTCACCTATATCGGGCATTTCTTCCCATGCTATCTCTCCCCACCTCCCCACCTCCCACTGTCCCTCCCCTATTTACCCCCCAACAGACCCCTGTGTGTAGTGCTCCCCTCCCTATGTCCATGTGTTCTGAAGGAATATATTACTAGAAGACCTGAACCACCAGAAATGTTAAAGGAATTTCTTCAAGCAGAAGGAATCAATAAAAGTAATACAATTCACATCATATAAAGTATGCTCTTTGACTACAGTGGAATTAAGTTAGAAGTCAGTATTAAAAAGATCTGGAAAATCTCAGAATGTTTAGAATGTACATACTTCTGAATAATTCATGAGTCAAAAAAAGAAATGACAATGTATTTGACCACAATAAATATGAAAGGCATGTATTAGAATTTGTAGGATGCAGCTAAAGCAGTAGAAAAGAATTTACAGTTTAAATGTCTACATTAGAAAAGAATGATCTCAGTGACCTCAGTATTCAGCTTAAGAAAATGGAAAAAAAAGAGCAAATTAATTCCTAAGTAGATGGAAAAGGAGAAACAATAAAGACCAGAGCAGAAATAAATGAAATAGAAAAACCTAATCGAGGCTGGGAGAGTGAGAATGAGGGAAGTATTTTGAAAATCTTTATGCCAGTAAATTTGACAAATTAGATGAAATGGACAAATTCCTTGAAAGACATAAACTACTAAGGCTAACTAAAGAAATTGGTGATCTATTTCCATATATAATAATTGTAATATATCTATCAAATAAAATTGATGTTTAGTTTAACACTTTCTCACAAGGAAAACTTTAGTCTCAGATGGCTTCCCTTTAGGATTTTACATGTTTGTGGACAAGATTGTACCAGATCTATGCAAGTTCTTTCTGAAATTGAAGACAGAATCAAACTTTTTTTTAAATTAAAGTATTTTTATTTTAAATATATTTAATTGATGAAGATTGTATATATTCAGGGTATACAATGGATGATAGGGTATATTATATACACATTATGTAATGGTTATCACACTCAAAAGACCACATTTGTCACCACACATGTTATACATTAGATCCCTAGAACTTGTTCATCTTAGAACTGAAAGTTTGTATCCTTTGATAAATATTTCCCCATTTTCCCCACCTTGCAGTTCCTGGTAACCACCATTCTACTCTCTGTTTCTATGAGTTCTTTTTTTTTTTTTTCGATTCTACATACAAGTGAGATAATACAGATTTATCTTTATGTGTTTGGCTTATTTCACTTTGCATAATATCCTCCAGGATATTTCATCCATGTTGTTGTAAATGGCTATATCTTCTTTGTGGTTGAATAACATTTTATTGTATATATGTACTATATTTTCTTTACTCACATATCTACTGATACACAGGTATTTTTTACCCCTTGGCTATGGTGGATGAATGTGGGATGCAGATATCTCTTTAGATACTGATGTGATTCCTTTGGATATATACTCAGAAGTGGGATTGCTGGATTATATGGTAGTTCTGTTTTAAATTTTTTGAGGAACCACTATGTTATTTTTCATAATGGCTATGTTAATTTATATTCCTGTCTTTAGTATACAAGGATTCTCTTGTCTCTACACCTTCATCAATACTAGTTATCTCAGTTTTTTTTTCTTTTTTTTTTTTTTTGTTTTGAAAATAGCCATTCTGACATTTACTTGTGAGATGATATCTCATTTTACTTTTGATTTGCATTTATTTGATGATTAGGTGTATGAAAGGTGCTCAATATCACTAATCATACACCCGTTGCCATATGTATGTCTTTGAGAAAATATCTATAAACAGATGTGGTAAAAGGCACTAGCTACTTGGGAGTTTGAGGCTGGAGGATTGCTTGCATCCAGGATTTCTGGGCTGTAGTGCCCTATGCTGACTGGGTGTCTGCACTAACATGGATGTCAGTATGGTAAACTCTTGGGAGTAGGGGATGACCAAGTTGCCTGAAGGGAGGGATACAAGCCCAGGTTGGAAACAGCGGAACAAAAGACTTGTGATAATTGGAATCAAATATTTATAATACCATTTTTTTTCTGTAATCTTGTAGGGGAATAAGGCAGAATTTTACCTCTTCCCATAACTTTTTTTATTGATACATAGTAATTCTGATCAAATTAATGTATTTAGAATATTTATTACCTCAAACATTCACAATTTCTTTGTAGTGGGAATATTTCTAATGTCTTCTAGCTGTTTTGAAAGTATATATTGTTGTTAACTACAGTCACCCTACTGGGCTGTTGAACACTAGAACTTATTCATTTAACTGTATGTTTGTACCCATTGACCAACTTCTTTTCATTCTTGCCCACCTTTTCCAGCCTCTGGTAAACATTCTACTTTCTGCCTCCATGAGATCCACTTTTTTAGCTCCCACATGTGAATGAGAACATGTGATATTTGTCATTCTGTGCCTGGCTTATTTCACTTAATATAATGACCTCTAGATCCAACCATGTTGCACATGGCAGGATTTCATTTTTTCATAGCTGAATAGTATGCCATTGTGTATATATAACCATATTTTCTTTATCCATTCATCCGTTGATGGATTGATTTTGTATCCTGGCCATTGTGAATAGTGCCTTGATAATTGGGGGTGCCAGTGTCTTTTAGATTGATTTCCTTTCTTTTGGATAATACCCTTATTAGTCCCTTTTCACACTGCTGATCAAGACATACCTAAGCCTGGGTAATTTATAAACGAAAGCCGTTTAATTGACTCTCAGTTGCTCATGGTTAGGGAAGCCTCAGAAAACTTAACGATCGTGGCAGCAGAGGAAACAAATATGTCCTCCTTCACATAATGGCCAGAAGGAGCAGAATGAGTGCCCCATGAAGGAGGAAGCCCCTCATAAAACCATCAGATCTTGTTAGAACTAATTTAATATCATGAGAAAAGGATGGGAGAAACCACCCCCATGATTCAATTATCTCCTTCTGGTCCCTCCCACAACACATGGGGATTATGGGAACTACAAATGAAGATGAGATTTAGGTGGGAACACAGCCAAACCATCTCAAATACCCAGTAGTGGGGTTGCTGGACCATATTGTAGTTCTGTTTTCAGTTGTTTTGAGAAGTCTCATACTATTTTCCATAATGGCTGTACTAATTTACATTCTCATTACAGTGTATAAGAATTGCCTTTTCTCCACATCCTCACCAGCATTTTAAAAATACATGTTAACCATTCTAACTGAGGAAAAATGACATCTCATTGTAGTTTTGATTTGCATTTCCCTGGTGATTAGTAATATTGAGCATTTCTTCATTTACCTCCTAGCTGTTTGTATGTTTTATTTTTTACTTTCATTTTTCTTTTGAGACAGGGTCTCTGCCAATGAGGCTGGAGTGCAGTGGCACAATAATAGCTCACTGCAGCCTCAAACTCCTGAGCTCAAGAAATCCTCCCATCTCAGCCTCTGGAGTAGCTGGGACAACAGGCATACATTACCATGCCCACCTCTGTTTTTAAAAGAAATAGATTTCATGGGTACAACTGCAGTTTTGTTCCATGGTTGTATTGGGTAGAGTGAAGTCTGAGCTTTTAGTGTAACTGTCAACTGAATAGTTACATTATACTGAAGGGTTCATGTATTTGTATAGTTCGGAGAGCCCCTCTTGGAATTATTTCTAGCTTTATTCTGCTGTTGTCCAAGAGGATACTTTATATGATTTCTGTTTTTAAAAAAACTTGAGATTCATTTTGTGTCCTGATATTTAGCCCATCTTGGAAAATGTTCCATGTGCTGATGAAAAGAGTGCACATTTTGTGGTTATTGAGTAAAATGTTCTGTGAATGTCTGTTAGATGCGTTTGGCCTGGGGTCCAATTTAAGTCCAGATTTCCTTATTGATTTCTGTCTCAGTTATCTATCTAGTGTTGTCAGTGGGGTGTTGAAGTTCCCCACTATTACTGTATTGCTGTCTATCTCTTTTCTTAGGTCTAGTAGTATTTGTTTAATAAATCAAGGTGCTCTGGTGTTGGGTGCATGCATATTTAGGATTGTTATAACTTATTGTTGAATTGTTCTTTTTATTTATATAATGACCTTCTTTATCTTTTTCTATTGTTGATTTGAAGTCTTTTTTATCTGCTACAACTGTAGCTACTTCTGCTCACTTCTGGTTTCTGTTTGCATGGAAGAATCCCCTTACACTCCTTTACATTAAGTCTATAATTGTCTTTACAAGTTAGATGGATTTCTTCTTAGCAGTATATGGTTGGATCCTGTTTTTAAAATTTATTCCACCAATCTATATTGTTTAAATGCATTTAATCCATTTGTATTCAAAATTAATATTGATACTTGAGGTTTTGTTCTTGTCATAATGTTAATTGTTCCCTAGTTGCTTTGTAGTCTCAATTTTGTAATTGTTTTATAAGGCCTGTGAGTTTTATACTTGTGTGTTTTTATGATGGCAAGTATGGACCTTTCATTTTCATGTTTAGAACTCTCTTGAGTATTTGTTTTAGTACTAGTCTAGGGGTGATTAATTCCCTTAGTGTTTTCTTCTCTAGAAAAGACTTGTCATTTATGATGAAACTTAGTTTAGCAGGATAAAAATTCATGATTGACAGTTTTTTATTTAAGAACTATGAAAGTAATACCCCAGTCTCTTCTGGCTCATAAAGTTTCTGCCAAGAAGTCTGCTGTCAGTCTGATGTGACTCATTTATAGGTGATTATATGCTTTTATTTTGCTGATTTTAGGATTTTTTTCCTTTATGTTCACTTTAGTTGGTTGGATGACTATATGTCTTGATGAGGTGTACCTTGCAGTATATCTTCATGGAGTTCTCTGAGTCTCTTGTATCTGGATATCTAAATCTTTAGCAAGACTATGGAAATTTTCCTCAATTATTTCCTCAAATAGGTATACCAAAACTTTTTCCTTTTTCTTCTCCCTCTGGAATATTTATAACACATAGGTTTGGATGTATTACAAAATCCTATATTTCTTGAAGGCTTTTCGCTTTTTAAAATCTTTTTTCTTTATCTTTGTCTGCTTTGGTTAATTAGAAAGACCCGTCTTCAAGCTCCGAGATTCTTTCCTCTATTTGGTCTAGTCTATCTTTGAAGCTTTCAACAGTAATTTATAATTTCTTCATTGAACATTTCATTTCCAGAAGTTCTATTTGGTTTCTTTTAAAAGTGTGTATCTCTTCAGTAAATTTTTCATTCATGTCCTGAATTTTTTTTCTGATTTCCTTGTGTTCGTTTGCAAATTTCTCTTAGAGCTCATTTTTTAAAAAATGTAAACCAGGGTATCATTCTTGCCCAGACTAAGTAGCTCACTGCAGCCATGAACTCCTGGGCTCAAGTGATCCTTCTGCTGCCTCAGCCTCCCAAGTATCTGGGACTATAGGCACACACCACGACACTCATCTGATTTTATATATATATATATATATAGTAGAGATAGGGGACTCACTATGTTTCCCAGGCTGGTCTTGAACTCCTGGCCTCAAGCGATCCTCTGGCCTTGTCCTCTGAAAGGGATGAGATTACAGCTATGTGTCATCATGCTCAGCACCACTGAGATTATTTAAAATCAGTTTTTGAAATATTTATCTGGTATTTCAAAGATTTCATTTTGGTTAGTAGGATCTATTGCTGAGGAATTAGTGTGATCCTTTGAGGATGTTAAAATGCTTTGTTTTTTAAATATATTTTCAGAATTGTTTCTCTGTTTTCTTCTTGTTTAAATCAACAATCTCTTTTTCTTCTTTTTGAATTTACTTATGTTGGATGGTTATTAGTTTTTTCCCCTTGAAGATGTGACTATAATGTATATGTTGTATAGGGTTGTTAGGTTCTGCATGCTTTTTGTGGTAAAGACTGTATGAATTCCTTATAATATATAGCCTTTGTGGGGTGGTTTTCTCAAATGCTGGCTGTAGTAGCTGTGTGCTAGATGTATGAGCAGACTCACTGCCTCTTGCAGGGCCAGGATGGCAAAGTCTTAGGACACTAACCTTGTTTCCTGGTGCTGTGCACTTGTGTCAGCAGATTTTATATTGGGTTTTGCAGTTCAACATCTAGACCAGAAGGTGGTACTTACAGGTGAGGGCTGGCTGAGGCAGAAGCAGTTGTGTATATATGCTAGACATATCTTTATTTACCAGAAGCAGCTCTCTGTTGCCTCAGGCACTGGGCTGGTCTGTAGAATACACAGAGCCCTTAGATCCTTGTTCTGTAACTGAAGTGGGGAACAAAGCTGGGCAGGTCTGAACCCCCACACTTACTCTCATACCCCAGTGCCAGGCACAAGCACCAGCACTGATTGGAATGGCAAGAGGAGCTCCTGGTGAAATCTGCTAAGGTCCCCACAGGAGGTGGGGTTGCTGCCCCAGCTCCATGGCCTATGCAGGCAGGAATATGATCCACTTCCCAGTGTTTTGTAGTCATGCTCTTGTCCAGTGCTCAGAACACTCATATTGGACAGACAGTGCTTTCTATCTCCAGGCTGCAATGTAGCCAAGGGCCATGAAAGATACCTACCCTGTGGCTCACAGCCAAAATATCTTTTTTATGGAACCTCCTCCCTCATCCAAAACACACAGCTCTGTGGTTCTCCTGTTCTTCACTGTAGGTATGCTGCTACTGGGAGGGGCCCTGCGTTTTGTTCAAGGCTGGGCCTGGTGGGTACACTGCCAGTGGGGATGCTGCTGCCCCATAATCCTAGAATAGGGCACCCTCCAGTGTGCCTTCACCAACCTCCTGCAGGAGTAGCCATGGCTTTGTCTGCAGCAGTGGGTAGTGGTGGGAGAGAAGTCCCCCTCTCCATGTTTGTGCCCGAGCACTGAGACTGCCTGGCTGCTGGGATGGAAGCACACTCTTCCCTTTTAGAGCCTAGCACAGCATCTGCCTCTCCACTGGAAGTGGTGCAGTCGCTTTTGCCCCACAAATGGGCAGCTGTCAGGCAAAGGAAAGCATACACTGTGGTCTCTTTTGTCTTAAGGGGTGCCCCTTTGGAGGGCTGCACTCTTCCCTTAGGAGCAACAATCCTTGAGGATTGGGACACTGGGGACCCGGCAGCTCTCCTCGGTCTAGCCAGCCCTGTGTGGCTGCTGCAGTTCATTTGGGTGCTGAGAAATGTCTGCTAGGACTCCAGTGATGTGGAAACACAAGCGCTGAGATTAAGGTAGATTTATTTCTAGTTTCTTTATGCTGTTGTATTGGTTACATATCTGTTTTTATACCAATACCATGCTATTTTGGTTACTGTAGCTTTGTAGTATATTTTGAAGTCAGGTAATGTGATGACTCTAGCTTTGTTCTCTTTGCTTAGGGTTGCTTTGGGTCTTTTTTTTTTGTTTTTAATTCCACACAAATTTTAGCATCATTTTCCTATTACTATGAATAACGTCATTGGTATTTTGATAGGGATTTCATTGAATCTGTAGGTTTTGGGGGAAGTATGGTCATTTTAATAATACTCTTAGAATCTATGGGCATTCAGTGTGTGTCCATTTGTTTGTGTCTTCTTCAACTACTTTAATCATTGTTTGGTAGTTTCCTTATAGAGGTCTTTTACTTCCTTAGTTAAATTTATTTCTAGGTTTTTTATTTTTGTGGTAGCAATTGCAAATAGGATTGTGATATAGTTCAGATATTTTTCCCCTCCAAGGCTTATATTGAAATGTGATCCCAGTGTTGGAGATGGGGCTCAGTGGGAGGTGTTTGGGTCATGGGGGTAGATCTTTCATGAATGTTTTGGTGCCCTCCCTATTATAAGAGAGTTGTTGCTCTGTTAGTTCATATGAGCTCTGGGTGCTAAAGAGTCTGGGACTTCACCACTCCTGTTCTCTTGCTGCATCTCTAGGTGTATCACACTTGAACTCCCCTCATTTCCCTTCTGTCATGATTGGAAGCTCCCGAAATCCCTCACCAGAAACAGATGCTGGTGCCATGCTTGCACAGCCTGCAGAACCATGGACCAAATAAGCCTTTAAAAAAAATAAATTTCCCAGCCTCAGGTATACCTTTATAGCAACAGACTTACACAGATTGCTTTCTCGATTTCTTTTTTGGCCAGTTCGTTTTTGGTATATAGAAACGGTACTGATTTTTGTGTACTGATTTTTGTATCCTGCAACTTGACTGAATAAATTTATTAGTTCTAAGAGTTTTTGGTGCAGTCTTTAGCTTTTTCTATATATGTAAGGTTATGTCGTCTACAAAAAAGGACAACTTGATTTTCTGTTTTCCAACTTGTATGCATTTTATTTCATTCTCTTGCCTGATTACTGTAGCTAGGCATTCTAGTACTGTGTTGAGTAAGAGTGTTTAAAGTGAACATCTGTGTCTCATTCCAGTTCTTAGAGGAAAGGCTCTCAGCTTTTCTCAATTCCAGTATGATGTTAGCTGTGGATTTTTCATGTGTGGACTTCATTATGTTGAGATATGTTCCTTCAGTTCTAATTTGTTGAGAGTTTTTGTCATGCAAGTTTGTTGAATTTTGTTAAACAATTTTTCTGCATCTGTTGAGATGATAATATGGCTTTTGTCCTTCATTCTGTTGCTGTGATGTATCACATTTATTGGCTTGCAGGTGTCAAATCATGCTTGCATTCTGGGATAAATTCTATTTGACTATGGTGTATTAACTTTCGATGTGTTGTTGCATTCAGTTTGCTAGTATTTTGTTGAGGATTTTTGTGTCTGTGTTCATCAGGGATACTGTCCTGTAGTTTTTTCTTTTTTATTCTTTTTTGTCCTGTAGTTTTCTCTTTTGTTGTCTGGTTTTGTCCAGGAATTTATCAATTTTCTCTAGGTTTTCCAATTTGTTAGTATATAGATTATAATTTTCTGTAATTATTCTTTATATTGCTTTGGTATCAGCTATAGTGTCTCCTTTTTCATTTCTGATTTTATTTGGGTCTTCTCCATCTTTTTTATTGGTTAGTCTAGATAGTTGTTTGTTGATTTTGTTTATCTTTTTCAAAAAAACAGCTTTTTGTTTTGTTGACCCTTTGTATTGCTTTTCATCTGTATTTTGTTTAGCTCTGCTCTCATTTTTATTATTTATTTCCTTTCACTAATTTTGGATTTGGTTTGTTCTTGCTCTTCTCTATCCTTGAGGTGCATAGTTAGGTTGTTTATTGTAACTTATTCTACATTTTTTATGTAGTAGACATTTATTGTTGTAGCACTGCTTTTGCTTTATCCCATAGGTTTAGGTATAGTGTATTTTAATTTTCATTTGTTTCAAGAACATTTTTAATTTTCTTCTTCATTTCTTTATTGACCCAGTGGTCATTCAACAGCATGTTTAAATGTATTTGTACAATTTAAAATGTTTTTCTTGTTATTGATTTCTAGTTTTATTCCATTGTGACAGATCACAGTATATCTGACAATTTACTTGATATGTTTTCAGTTTTTAAAATTTTGTTGAAATTGTTTTGTGACTGATCAGATGGCCTAGCCTAGAGAATGTTCTATATACTGATGAGAAGAATGGGGATCATGCAGCTGCTAGGAAAAATGTTCTGTCTTATTTATTCCATCTAAAGTGTAGTTTAAATCCAATGTTTCTTTGTTGATTTTTTTCTCTCAATGATCCATCCAAGGCTGAGAGTGGGTTGTTGTAGTCCTCAACTATGTTGCATTGGAATCTGCTCTTTCTTTAGATCTAATAATATTTGCTTTATATATCTGAGTGATCCAGTATTAGGTGCACATATATTTACAGTAATTATATCCTCCTGCTGAACTGATCCCCTTTTCATTGTGTAATAGCTTTATCTCTTTTTTAAAAATAGTTTTTGACTTAAAGTTTGTTTGATATAATGTAAGTATAGCTATTCCTGCTTGGTTTTGGTTTCCATTTACATGAGATATCTTTTTTCATCCCTTTACTTTCAGTCTATGTTTGTTTGTTTGTTTATTTATTTATTTTTAATTCTTGAGATGGAGTGTTGCTCTGTCACCCATGCTGGAGTGCAGTGGCGCAATCTTGACTCACTGCGACCTCTGCCTCCTTGGGTTCAAGCACCTCTCCTGCCTCAGCCTCCCAGTAGCTGGACATGCAGGAACATACCACCATGCCCAGCTAATTTTTGTATTTTTAGTAGAGATGAGGTTTCACCATGTTGGCCAAGCTGATCTTGAACTCTTGACCTTGGGTGATCCACCTGCCTTGGCCTCTTAAAGTGCTGGGATTATGGAGCGAACCACTGTCCCTGGCCTTAGTCTATGTTTCTTGTGAAGTGAATTTCTAGTAGGCAGCATATAGTTGTGTCATATTTTTAAAAAATCCATTTAGTCTGTTTATTTTAAGTGGGGAATTTACTTATGTTCAAGGTTATTATTGATAGAGAGGTCATATTCTTTTTGTTAATTGTTTGCTGGTTATTTTTCATATCTTTTGTTTATTTCTTCCTGTATTATTGTTTATCACTGCAATTTGGTGGTTTTATTTAGTAGTAATGATGGCAGCACAGGCCTTTTGAAGTGGCCGCTGCCATCATGCTGGCTGCAGTGGGGAGGTGCGAACAGTGGTGGTGGGAATGGTTGCAGGAGCAGCAGTGTCAGTGATGGGACCCCTGTGCCTTGTGTTCCTGAGGCAGCTGACTGTGTCAGCCCCAGGCCTGGAGCCTCCACTACTCCAGACCCTGGCCCTGCGTTGCTGTTCTCACCCACTGCTGCTGCAGAGAAGACACGGGGAGGAGGTGGAGCTGGGCCCGGGGCAGTGCTAGGTTCCATGGAGCCTGCAGGAGCCAGGGACAAGCGGGAGCTCCTCCCCTAGAGCCCACCGCCCTATGGGCCACTGTGATGGGGCCGAACAGAGCTGCTTGCCCGGTGGAGGAGCAGTGCGGTTAGGCACAGAGGTATGGGCAGAGAGGGGCGCAGCAAGGGGACTTGGAGCTCCCACCCAAGGCTGCAAGGAGGCACAGCCAGGGCTGCCTGCACGCTCCACTGAGCAGGAGGGAGCAGGTGTGAGCCCCACCCTCCAAGGTGCAGAACCTGGGCATCTCTGCAGTGTCGGGCACCTGGGAAGGCCACCCATTTCCCCACAGGCTCAAGAGTTTCTTCTCTCACTGTCTGGCCTCTCTCTGCTCCCAGTGCCCGTTCCCATCTTGGAGCAGGGTTTGAGCCAAGCCCAGGCACTGTCACAGTGCAGCCGGTTGTGCACATGCTTGGGGCAACGCCGACAACCCTGCTGCCTCGGCCCCCTCTGGACTTTGGGTCCTACCAGTACAGTGGATGTGGAAGCTGAGGTGGGGCTGAGGGCGGCTCTGGTGCTGGCCTGCAGGTGCCCTTTGGTGGGAACAGCCTTAGTGCCATGATGACAGGAGGAGGCAGACAGTCTCCTGGGTGGTAGGGGGTGGGTCCCCGTGAAACCCCACTTTCAGGCTAGGGAGGACCTGAAGCCTGGGGTCTGGGCTGCTAGTGGAGCCCACTTGAGTAGGAACTTGTGGTGCCTTTTCTGGGCCACCCATGGCTGCCCCTGAACCAATCACACACATATCCTCCCCTCTGTGGCCCATAAAAGCCCAGGCTTAGCCAGTGCTGGACAGACGATGGGATGACCAGTTGCAGGGAGGAGCTTGCATTTCTGCTGAGAGCTGAACACTGGTCAGGATGACCTTTGTAGCAGAGAAGAGCTATTCTCTCTGTTAGGAGCTGAACACTCATCAGGACAGCCTTACTGCAGAGAGCAATTTCCCATTTTGAGTCTCCTCTTAGCTGTTCTGTTGCCCAGTAAAGCTTCTCTTTGTCTTGCTCGCCCTCCACTTGCCTGCCTCTCATTCTTCCTGGTCATAGGATAAGAACCCAGGACCTGCCAAATGGAGAGGCTAAAAGAACTATAACATAAACAGGGCTGACACATGCCCCTTGCTCGCCATGTTGCAGGTGAAGAGAAGAGTTGGGGCCCTTCAGGGACCCCAGTCCTGGGAGCTTCTTGAGCCAGGGCTATGACTCCCTCTTTGAGGCCCTGCTTTTCTTGGTGTCTCCAAGCTTCTTGTTGCCACTGTGTTTCCCGGTGCCAGCTATGGAAGCTGCGGTGCACCTGGTCCAGCTGCAGCCTCACAGAGAGCTGGCATCTGGAGCTGCCTGCCCTGCTGCAGCAGCCAATGTGTCTGACTGCTCAGTTGCCAGATCATACACTTGCTCACACACCCCTCACTGCTTCATGCCTTACTTGCCCTTGGCAGATGTGGGACCCAGGCCAGGTGCATGAGCCAAGTGCAGCCTGCCAGGCTGAGTGGCAGAATGAGCCCAGTGGGCCCAAGCAAAACTTCTGCAAAGGTGCTACTGGCCACAGATTTCCAGTCAGAAAATGACACCCCAAAGATCCTGTAACAGTAACATTTGAGTTCTTTCTTTTTGTTTGCTTGCTCTACCAGTGAGTTTTATACTTTTGTGTGTTTTCATGATGGTACAAATCATACTACCACTTTCAGATGCAGGACTCTGCTAAACCATTTCTTGTAGGGTCAGTGTGGTGGTGATGATTTCCCTCAGTTTTGCTTGTTTGAGAGAGACTTATTTCTCCTTCATTTTTGAAGGATAGCTTTGCTTCATATAGTACTTTTGACTGACATTTGTTTTTCTTTCTGCACTTTGAATATGCCATCCTCTCTTCTCCTGGCCTAAGGAGAAAAGGTTTCTACTGAGAATACCACTGTTAGTCTGAAGGGGGTTTTCTTATATGTTGCTTTATTCATTTCTCTTGCTGTAAACTTCAGACTGAAAAGGACCCCTGAATGTCAGGTAAAAATAACCAAAACTGCACATATGTATATATATAGTTGTCCCTCTGTATTCACAGGTTCTGTATCTGAGGATTCAGTCGACCACGGATTGAAAATGTTTGATCAACAACAAAATAAAAAATAAATAAAACATAACAAATTTAAAAGTAAGATAGTGTAACAACTATTGACATAGCACTTACATTTGTTATTAGATATTTTAAGTAATTTAGAGATGATTTAAAGTACATATATGGATGTGGGAAAGTTGTGTGCAAATATTGTGCCATTTTATATAAGTGACTTGAGTATCTACGGGTTTCAGTATGCAGGGGGGTCCTAGGGCCAGTTCTTTATGGATACCGAGGGATGACTGTGTACCCGTATAAATACATATACATTCACACATATGTATAAGTCTTAAATATATAAAAATAGAATCACATTATATGTATTTTTATGAGACTTGCTTTTTTCGCTTTTGTATTCCTGAATTGTCAGAATTTTTACAAGCAATCATCAAAAATTTAAAACTGAATATGTATTGCATCATATGGATGCATATTAGGTTTTTCTGTATCGTTCATATGCTTTTAAGTTTTGGTAACTATTAAAAGCCTACAGTGAAAATGTTTATACAAATTTTCCACTGTATCCTCAGTTGTCCTCTTAAAGCAGGTTTGTACAAGAGTAATTTTTGCTTTTCAGCAACATTTTTTCATTTAAATGCCTATGGATATGTCATGTGAATATAATTCTCTTCCTGTATCCTCACATTAAGTATTAATATTTTTATTGTTTCTATTTAAAAGATTTAAAACACTTCTGGTGATTTTAACAGGGAATTGTAGAGACACTGTTCTGGTTGCATAGCTTTTAATCACTTTCAATGGGATTTGACAGTACATATTTATTTGTTGGACAGGCAGGTATTAGGCTACCCATTTAAAATGACAACTCTGCTTCTAGTCAGTTCAAAAAATATATATACTGAGCAGCTACCATGATGTTCCAGGCATTGTGCTGAGCACCATAACATTTGATTGAGACAGGTTATTGAACTCAGGAGACCTCTGTCATGTCTTAAGTTAGCGTTTTATTTTGGTAAGTATGAATGTCTTTTGAGAGCTGTGGATATAGTATTTTAAATTTATTTAGTAAACCAGGGAGGTATTGTCTCTGTAAGATAGCCCATGGGCCTCTTCTAAGATTTTTTTTTATCTAATATATTTTAAAACTTTAAAAAATTTTATGTCAATATAGTACATTTTTCTCCTAAACATTCTACCTCGTGCTTATTTTTTTTTATTAAATATCTGTTTACTCTGTATGTTATCACTCCCCAGTCTGTATTTGGACTTTGAACCTTTGATTCAATATTTCCAGTACAACACGATTTGATTCAGTTTCTACTATGTTTAATTTACATTTACTGAGAACCTACCATGTGCCCAAATCCTTCATGTATTAGGATTCAGGAATACAAAGATAATTGACCTATGATTTTTATCCTAGAGTGTATAAAGAGTGATGGAAGAGGTAGATTAGTAAACCAATAAAATATTATCCAAGTATATAGTTATACTCTAAAGTAAAACCCAAATATATGCCCATTCTTTCCTCCTTATCATAAACCCCTTTAATGCTATCTAACAAGTTTGCCTGATAGTCTGTGACATATGTCTCCAAGAATGACAAATTTCACTGAAATTGACATTCAGCTATGAAGATTAGTTTGGCTACTATAAATGCCGTGTCTAGTATGCAGATGTGACAAATTCACCCACATACTCAAACACATCTCATACTCTGTTGCTACCTAGTTACATAGTGACATTATCCTGGTATAGGATTTTTTAGGCCCATTCCCATCCTTACTAGAATAGCTTTGGAAATTTCAAAGTAAGCCCAATTACAGTTCACATTGCTTTTCCAAATGTTTCAAATAATCATATACTTTTGGATTTTTCTCTCTTGATATTATACTAGATCTGTTATTTCTGCCTCACACCTGGCATGTTTTATATTTTAAAATGTATATTTTATATGGTATAAATATTTATGAGACAGATTAAACTACCTAGTGTAAGAACAATATACTTTTACACCGAACTCTGTATAACCTCAGTCTAAGCACAGGCTTGCTTTTTATAAGAAAAGATGTTAAATAAAGATCCTGAGGTTGTTCATATTTTTCCCACAAATTAAAGCTCTATGTGTCATTTATGAAAGCAGCATGCTGCTATGATCTGAAGGTGCTGGAGCCTGGAAACCCGTTGACTAACAACCACATACTAACTCTGTCCATTCTCCAGGCAACATTTTCCAATTTCGAATTCATTTTGTCTTTCTTGGTATTTGATGTTTTTCAGGCACAGAAATTTTAATGTTTTTAACAAAGATTGTTTATTTTTGTGATTACCTTCCCAAATGGCCACATGACAAGGGATATGTGTGTTCTTAATTACTGTTTCCTTATGGTCTCTTTATCACAATACTGGTTTTCTGCTGTTGAATACACATTGGTAGGATCGAAATGTTAGAATCTGTAATAAGAGTTTTAAAAAAAATATTGATTTAATATTTAGAAATTATATTCATAAAGAATACATTCTAGAAATTTATCCCTGACTTTTGACATTTTAGTGTAATGTATTGATGGTAGCAGTAGTTATATTTTTAAATGACCATGTATTGATCATTTGCTCGATCTTATTTAATCCTTAGAGCAATCTTACGAGTGAGATATAATTATTATTCCATTTTTAGAGAAGGATACTGAGGCACAAAAACGTTACAACCTGCCGAGGGTTACTTTTTATCACTTACTATTTGTGGTTTACAATAGTAACTTTACAATTTTTGTTGGCGGGAGCGGCCAAGATGGCCCACCAGAAGCACCTAGCGTATGTGGCTCTCACAGAGAGGAATGGAAGGGACAGGTAAATAAAATACCTTCAACTGAAACATCTAGGTACTCACATTAAGTCTAATCCAGAAAACAACTTGACGCATGGAGAATGAAGAAAAGACAGTATAGTGGCCCACTAGGGAGCAATATGGAGCCAGGGGAACCCCCCCAACCCCCGCCCAGGGAAGCTGTGAGTAAATGTGTTACCCCGGGAAACCACGCTTCTCCCATGGATCTTTGCAACTCTTGGGTCAGGAGATCTCCTTGTGAACCCACTCCTCGAGGGCCTTCAGTCTGACAGACAGAGCTATGTGGAGTCTCAGCAAAGCGGTCGCTCAAGCATGAATGGAGGCCCTGGAGCCTTAGATATTCAGTCTTCCTGGCAAAAGTAGCTGAAAAGTAGGAGGTTGGACCCTTGTATATACTCTTAGGAAAGAGGCTGAATCCAAGGAGCTAAGCAGGAACAGCCTGTAGGCCCCACTTCCACAGCACCTCACAAGGTAAGACCCACTGGCTTGGAATTCCAACCAGCCACTGGTAGCAGCATTGCATCTCCCTAAGGAGGAGCTCCTTGGGAGAGAGAGAGCTGCCATATTTGCTGTTTGGGCACCTTAGCTATTCCAGCCTTTGGGCTTTGGAGAGTCCAAGCCCTTCTGGGGACAGAAGAGATCCCCCAGCACAGCACAGCTGCTTTATTTTAAAATGTTGCCACACTGCTGCTTTAAGCAGGTCCCAGATCCCACTCCTCATTGTGTCGTAGCTCCCAATCAGGGCCTCCAGCCACTCCTGTTGTCGTTCTCTGGCTGACAGAGATTTGTAACCTCTGTAGGACAGAGCTGCCAGAGGGAGAGGCAGGCCACCATCCTTGCTGTTTGGGCAACTTAGCCATTCTTGCCTTTGGGCTTTGGAGTGTCTGAAGCGAACAGGGACTGAAGTGGATCCCTCACTGGATAAGACCTCCCAGCTAGGGTCTCCAGCCACCTTCAGGTGCCTTTAGGCTAGGAACTGGCCTGTATCTCCCTGGGACGGGCTGCCATCTTTGCTGTTTTGTAGCCGTCACTTATGACACCTCTAGGCACTGGAAAATTCAAAGTGACTAGGGACTGGAACAGGCCCCAAGCATACTGCAGTAGCCCTATGGAAAAGTGGCCAGACTGTTATGTGGGCACCCATTTCCATATATCCTCACTGGGGAGGTCCTCCAGGCCTGCACCTCCAGCCACCCCCAGCCAGAGCTACCAAATGAGTAGCAACTTGGCAGCACCCTAGACAGAGCCTCCAGGGGCAACAGCCTCTCAGGTACTGCTTCTGCAGTGGAACTGCCCTTGCCACTCTTGGACTGAAAAAGGATCAAAGACTCTATGTGCTTTATCCACACCTCCAACAAGCTGCAGTTGACCCAAGAAGAGGTTGGTCTGTCTCCTATGGGTCTCACACAGCTCCCACTGCTTATCACCAGACAGGAAACCCCTGGATTGGGCCCACAGCACAGACCCTCCATTGTGGGCTGATTGCACTAATTGCTGACCTGCATCTCTCTGGGGTGAATCTCCCAGGAGACATGCAAATGACCGTTGGGCACAACTACTACTAAGATCCCTTTGCTGCCTCCAAGTTGGGGGAGGAACATAAACACTGAGATAGCCCCAGAACTGCAGTGGGCAGCCCAAGAGTGTCAAATCACAATGTACAGCTAGCAGTCAAGGGGGAGAGGAAGGAACACTTACTTTTTGTTTTGTTGTTTTGAGATGGAGTCTCACTCTGTTGCCCAGGCCAGAGTGCAGTGGCATGATCTCTGCTCACTGCAACCTCCACCTCCTGGGTTCAAGCAATTCTCCTGCCTCAGCCTCCTGAGTAGCTGGGATTACAGGCGCCTTCCACGACACCCGGCTAATTTTTGTAATTTTAGTAGAGACGAGTTTTCACCATATTGGCCAACTGGTCTCGAGCTTCTGACCTTATGATCCATCTGCCTCGGCCTCCCACGCTGGGATTATAGGTGTGAGCCACTGCGCCCGGCCTGGAACCTATACACTTTCGCAGCATTGAGAGGGAACATGGCTGCAACTGTGAGGAAACACAGGGGAGCCATACAACCAAGGAAGCGTCTACCAACTGGCCAGTAAGCCTAAGTGCCACCAGCTGGATCACATCCCAAAACTTCAACACATAATACTTCTCTTACATACCTCTCTCTGAAACCAGAAATAAGAAGTCAGCTTCAAATAAAACCCCTGCACAAAGCCTCAGCTCAGTGAAAACATCCAGAAAAGTCTATTGACTGTACTCAATCTACACTATAGTTAAACACCCACATGCATAGATGAGAAAGAACCAGTGTAAGAACTCTGGTAACTCAGAGTTATCAGAGTGTCACATGTCTTCCAGATGACCACACCAGTTCTCTGACAAGAGTTCTTGACCAGGCTGCACTGACTGGAATGACAAGAAATAGAATTCAGAATATAGATAGGAAAAAAGATAATTGAGAGTCAGGGGGATGGCAAAACCTAATCCAAGGAAAAGAAGAATCACGATAAAGTGATACAGGAGCTGAAGGACAAAATAGCCAATGTAAAAAAGAACCTAATGGGTCTGACAGAGGCGAATAACACAATGTAAGAATTTCACAGTGCAATCACAAGTATTAACAGCAGAATGAACCAAGCTGAGGGAAAAAAATCTTGGAATTTGAAGACTGGTTCTCTGAAATAAGATAGAGAAAAATAAAGAAAAAAGACTAAAGAGAAATGAACAGCCCTCCCCCCTAAAATAGTATGAGATTATATAAAGAGGCCAAATCTATTAATCACTGGCATCCCTGAAAGGCAGAGGGAGACAGCCAAAATGACTTGGAAGACATGTTTCAGGATATCATCCATGAAAACTTCCCCAACCTTGCTAGAGAGGCCAACAGTCAAATTCAGGAAATACAGAGAACTCCTTCAAGGTTCTATACAAGATCATCCCCAAGACACATCACATAACCGTCAGATGTTCAGAGGCTGAAATGTAAGAAAGAGTGCTAAAGGACGCTAGAGAAAAACGGCAGGTCTGCCTATAAAGGGAAGCTTATCAGGCTAACAGTGGACCTCTCAGCTGAAACCCTATGAGCCAGAAGAGACTGGGGGCCTATGCTCAACGTTCTTTAAGAAAACATTTCTCAAGAATTTTATATCCAGCTGTATTAGGGTTCTCTAGAGGGACACAACTAATAAGATAGATATATGTATAAAAGAGAGTTTATTAAGGAGTATTAACTCACATGATCACAGGGTCCCACAATAGGTTGTCTGCAAGCTGAGGAGCAAGGAAGCCAGTCTGAGTCCCAAAGCTGAAGAACCTGAGGTCCGATGTTCAAGAGCAAGAAAGCATCCAGCATGGGAGAAAGATGTAGGCTGGGAGGGTAAGCCAGTTTAATGTCTCCATGTTCTTCTGCCTGCTTTTTATTCTGGCTGAGGTGGCAGCTGATTAGATGGTACCCACCCAGATTGAGGGTGGGTCTGCCTCTCCCAGTCCACTGACTCAAATGTTAATCTCCTTTGGCAGCACCCTCACAGACACACCTAGGAACAATACTTTTCATCCTTCAGTCCAATCAAGTTCATACTCAGTATTAACTGTTGTATCAATCAAACTAAGCTTACTAAGTGAAGGATAAAATAAGATCCTTTTCAGATAAGCAAACATTGAGGGTATTCATTGCCACCAGACCTGCCTTACAAGAGATCTTGAAAGGAGCACTAAATGTAGCAAGGAAAGACTGCTACTAGCTAATACAAAAACACACAGATCAGTGTCACTATAAAGGACCACACAAACAAGCCACCGTAATAACCATCTAATAGCACAGTGACAGGATCAAATCCACACATATCAATACTAAACTTGAATGTAAACAGGCCAAATCCCCCACTGAAAAGGCACAGAGTGGCAAGCTGGATTAAAAAAAGCAAGACCCGATGGTATGTTGTCTTCAAGAGGCCTATCTCAAACCTAATGACACTCATAGGCTTAAAATAAAGGGATGGAGGAAAATTCACCAAGCAAACAGAAAACAGAAAAAGCAGGGGTTGTGATTTTAATTTCAGACAAAACAGATTTCAAACCAACAAAGATTAAAAAAAGTCAAGGGCATTATATCATCATAAAGGATTCAATTCAACAAGAAGACTTAATTATCTTAAATATATGGGTACCCAGCACAGGAGCACCTGGATTCATAAAGCAAACTATCTGAGACCTACAAAGAGACACAGAATTTTACACAATAATAGTGGGAGACTCCAACACTCCAATGATAGTATTAGACAGATCACTGAGGCAGAACATTTACAAAGATATTCAGGACCTAAACTCAACATTGTACCAATTGCATCTGATATACCTTTACAAAACTCTCCACCAAAAAAACAACAGAATATCCATTTTTCTTATCACTACATGATACATACTGTTCAGTTCACCACATAATTGGACATAAAATAATCCCCAACCAATGTAAAGAACCAAAACCATACCAAACATACTCTTCAGTCATAGTGCAATAAAAATAGAAGTAAATACTATGAAAATGGCTCAAAACCATGCAATTAAATGGAAATTAAACTACATGCTCCTGAATAACTTTTGGGTAAATAGTGAAATAAAGGCAGATATAAAGTAGTTCTTTGAAAATACTGAGAACAAATATACAATATATGAGAATCTCTGGGACACAGCTAAGGCAGTGTTAAGAGGGAAATTCATAGCACTAAATTTCCACGTCAAAAAGTTAGAAAGATCCCAAATTAACAGCTTCACATTGGAAATAATTAGAGAAGCAAGAACAAATCAACCTTGAAGCTAGCAGAAGATGAGAAATAACAAAAATCAGAACTGAACTGAAGGAAATCGAGACATGAAGAAATGAATCCAGGAGTTGTTTTTTGTTTGTCTGTTTTGAGATGGAGTCTCGCTTTGTCACCCAGTCTGGAGTGTAGTGGTGCGATCTCAGCTCACTGCAACCTTTGCCTCTCAGGTTCCAGCAATTCTCCTGCCTCAGCCTCCCAAGTATCTGGGACCTACAGGCACATGCCACCATGCCCAGCTAATTTTTTACTGTTAGTAGACATGGGATTTCACCATGTTGGCCAGGCTGGTCTCAAACCCCTGACCTCAGGTGATCTGCCTGCCTTGGCCTCCCAAAGTGCGTGAACCACCATGCCCAGCCCAGAAGTCGTTTTTTTTTTTTTTTTTTTTTTTTTTTTTGTTTGTTTATACAGGCCCCGAGGTAGACTAAAAAGAAAAGAGAGAAGATCCAAATAAACACAATTAGAAATGATGAAGGGAATGTTACTATTACCCCACAGAAATAAAAACAACCATTAGAAACTACTATGAACTCTTCACACACAAACTAGAAAACCTAGAAGAGATGGACAAATTCCACATACATAGACTGAGCCAGGAAGATACTGATACCTTGAACACCCAAATAATGAGCACCAAAATTGAATCAGTAATATTAGCCTGCCAATCAACAAAAGCACAGGACCTGATGGATTCACAGCCTAAAAATCTAAAATAGGGTTGTTTCTTTTTTGTACTACACCAGTGATGCATTAAGTACATTGGTCATCAAATTCACACAAAGGCCATTAATGATTACAACCTTTAGGGATATCCCTCTTTAGCAGTAGACCATCTCCTTAATCCCTTGGGGTAATTAATGAAAGAGGGCAATTTACTTCTAGTTCTCCTATCTCTGGATTGTAGCCATTGAGGTCCTAGTTTAATATGATGGGACCTCCTATTAGACTCTCCACTTGAGTGAACTTTTATATCTGTCCCCTTGGCTAAAAGAGCTGTCAGAACTGTGGCATTGGCTGGATTAGCAATTGCCCTCAGGAGAAAAAGCAGTTTTGGTTACTTGGCTTCTTTTTCTGGGTTTTTGCCTTTTTTCAAAATTTGGCTTAATTCCTTGCCATCCTGTTAGCTCTTTGATACTTTCAAGAAGCTGAATTTTTATAATCTTTTAGCCAGTAATTTTAGGTAATTTCAGCAAGGAGATTTTAAAAGCTCAGCCTGGAATTAATGGAAATAGAAATTTTCCTAATTAACATCTCTTTCAGGTTGTCTCAAGACAACTCAACCCTGGCACTTTCAAAACAAGACTTCTATCCTCCCTTGCGCCTGCAGCATGGTCTTTTTCCAGTTTTCATCACTTTATTGTGCACATGAGAAATCCATATGAAGTCATCATCTAGTTCTCTGTAGTTTTACTAAATGTTTCTTTAATCACTTTACTTCCATTGCTTTCATTCGTATCTATCATTACTCACAGGTACAACAGTAGTAGAATCTACACTTCCATTTTTAGTCTCCCGTAGTCTATTCTGAAGATTGTAGCCAAAATGACCTTTTTAAAATTCAGATTAAATCACGCCATTGCCCTGTTTAAAATCCTTTAATGACTTCCTATGCTATTCAGAACAAAGACCCAAATTACTACTATTGTTGATCAGGCCCTGCATTTTCTGACATGTGCTGCCTCCCAGCCACAGGGCCTTGGAGGTAAAACTGTCTAATACAGGACTAGAAAAGGCTATTGGTTTTAAGTTGTAAAGTTGCTTTTTTTTTTTAATAGTGGCAGTGAGGAGTTGCAGGGAACCACAAAGACTTAAAGCAATGGAAAGTTATATCTGCCTTCGTAGCATTGATATTGGACTGGAGTGGCAGGGCTGAGAGACCTGTGAAGATAAAAAGTAGTGAGGGCCTGGTCCAGAAGGATGGCAGAGGTTTCATACAGGAATTCTTTCTGAAATAGAATTAGGGAGATTCAGCAACTTACTGCATGTAGTTGGTAAGGGAGTAAGAGAAGTCAAAATTGTAAAATATTTCACATATAAATTTACCAAGCAATTACCATTATTGAACACCATTTTAAACATTTTACTATATTCTCTTTTACTATTGTTGAACACCATTTTAAACATTTTACTATATTTTCTTTTACTTCTTACAGTCATCCTGTGAGCTTTTCAGTAAAGGAAACTCTGATATAGAGATTTTAAGTACCTTATCCATTCACAGCTATAGAGTGATGGCAGTAAGATTTCAAACCTGATGTGATGTCAAAGTTGTGCTGTTTCTCACTCAAGAAGCCCAATGGACATTATTTGTGTTATCTAAGATGTAAAACCTAAGAATGGGAAGACTTTGAGGAATGAGTGTGTATATGTCAAAGGATGGGGATGAAAGTGGGGAAAAAAAAGATGACTTTATTTCTGGATATCCAGGTGAAGATATCTGTAAATAGTTGGCAATATGGTTGTTGATTTCCAAAGACAGAGTAGGATTGCAGAGTGAGATTATGCAATTGTTTGTCAGTGATATTTAGAGCCATAGAAGGGCCCAAGATTATTCAGGGATAAAGTGTGACTTTATAGGCCTGGTGTGAGAGTTCAATTAGATAAGATATATAAAGAGCACATAGCACAGTGCCTGGAGCACTCTAAGAGACAGTAAATGTTACGTTATCATCACTATTGTATACCATTAAAAGAAAGTAAGGATGAGAACTCAGTAAATTTCTTGTAATTTTATTAAACATATATAGCATGATTTTCTTAATGAATTATCGTGGTATACTAGGTATGTCATGAAAAAGCAGGCATTCTATAAGAGATAAATAACCCAGTATTTATCTCATTCATATTTTTAAAACAAAAGCATTTGGATTCTCATATTTAGTATTATTTTGATAGAGTGTTTTTATATTTACATGTACTACTTTTACTTTCACATGTTATCTTTTCAATAGGAAAAATGTTCCTTCTGGTGATTACATTCATTTAGAAAAGTCAAATTTAAACCTCCCCCCCGCCCCCTCCCCCCCACAGAGAAGATGGAGTTTCACTCTGTCACACAGACTAGAGTGCAGTGGCATGATCTCAGCTCACTGCAACGTCTGCCCCCCTGGGTTTAAGCAATTCTCCTGCCTGAGTCTCCTGAGTAGCCTGTATTACAGGTGTGTGCCACCACACCTGGCTACTTTTTTTTTTTTTTTTTTTTTGGTATTTTTAGTGGAGACGGGGTTTCACCATATTGGCCAGACTGGTCTTGAACTCCTGACCTTGTGATCCACTCACCTCGGCCCCCTAAAGTTCTGGGATTACAGGCGTGAGCCACCACACTCGGCCCTAAACTTTTACATCTACAATAAAAAGCCTAAATTATAACTGTCTGGCAAAAGAGTTGCCAGCTGTTAGTTTCTGTTTAAACAGACTAGGTACAGAGTGTTTTTTAGCAGTTTAATCAGTGTCACCTACAGAGTCTCTTTAATATTTAATGAAGAGGCATAGTCCTTAACAATAAGACTCTGATATTTTGATGTGTGCAGCAAATAAGACCTTGTGAACAGCCATTATTTGTTGAGCTCACACTCCTTTAAGGTCTCAGGCAGTTGGAGAAAGAGGTAGAGTGGCATGTGGAGAATGCCCATATAAAATATGGTCCCAGACTTTCAAATGCTTACAGACTTTGCAGAGGAAAAAAGGTTTACACATGAGAGGTGATATAGGGCAATAAGAGATTCTGTCTACTCCCTAACAAGTAGTAAAGACAATGAGTGTTACAGGCCTTCTTGAAAGTTTGAGATTGGTGAGGACAGTTCAGGAGGGGTGGTCAGAAAGAGAAATTACATCTACAAGATTGAAATATTGAAAAAAAGTAGGGGTATAATGGGAAGAAGGGTGTTCTAACCTAGAGAGACTGGGCAGAGTGTCAGAATGTCAGGCATTTGTCCTGTAGAATAGGACCAACATGGTATGTCAGTTTATTTAGCCACTTATTCTGTCATCAAGTATTGTTGATCTCTCTCTCTCTCTTTTTTTTTTTTTTTTTTTGGCAGGGAGTGGGGGCCTGAGGCAGAAGGGGACTGAGTCTTGCTTTGTTGCCCAAGCTAGAATGCAATGACACGATCTTGGCTCACTAGCCTCCGCCTCCCAGGTTCAAGCAATTCCCTTGCCCCAGCCTCTCGAGTAGCTGGGACTACAGATGGGCACCACCACGCCTGGCTAATTTTTGTATTTTTAGTAGAGACGGGGTTTCACCATGTTGGACAGGCTGGTCTCAAACTCCTGACCTCAGGTAATCTGCCTGCCTTGGCCTCCCAAATTGTTGCGATTACAGGCGTGAGCCACCGCGCCTGGCTGTATTGTTGATCTCTTCTTTACAAGACTGCATGCAGGATTTTTTCTTGACTATTTGTAATTTATTTTTCTTCTTCTCTACATATATAACAATATGCCCTATTGTTTCTATCTCCATAATATACCTTGACTTTGTATTTCTTTCTCTACTTCTTTTCTTACTGGTTTGATTCTTAGGGGGAAAACTGTGTAACACTAGCCTAAATGAAAAAAGAGAAGAAAAGAGGAAGTGGGTAGTGTGTGGCATTTTATTTCCCCTTTCCTTTTATTCTCTCTATACAACAGGAACCATGAGCTTTTAAAAATGCATATGGGAGCCAGTTAGAATGGTGATCATTAAAAAATCTGGAGACAACAGATGCTGGAAAGGATGTGGAGAAATAGGAACACTTTTTTAAAAATTGCATTTTAGGTTTTGGGGTACATGTGAAGAACATGCAAGATTGTTGCATAGGTACACACATGGCAGTCAACACCCACCTATGAGTGAGAACATGTGGTGTTTGATTTTCTGTTCTTGTGTCAGTCTGCTGAGAATGATGGTTTCCGGGTTCACCCATGTCCCCACAAAGGGCACAAACTTATTGTTTTTTATGGCTGCATAGTATTCCATGGTGTATATGTGCCACATTTTCTCTGTCCAGTCTGTCATCAATGGGCATTTGGGTTGGTTCCAGGTCTTTACTATCGTAAACAGTGCCGCAATGAACATATGTGTGCATGTGTTCTTATAGTAGAATGATTGATAATCCTTTGGATATATACCCAGTAATGGGATTGCTGGGTCAAATGGAATTTCTATTTCTAGGTCCTTGAGGCATCACCACATGGATTATAAATCGTTCTACTATAAGGACACAGGCACACGTATGTTCATTGTGGCACTGTTTACGATAGCAAACACCTGGAACCAACCCAGGTCTTTGCCCAT
>CAUYLG010048051.1:0-48211 GCA_963573385.1 Cacajao melanocephalus | reverse complement strand
GGCAATGCCACACATCTGCAACCATCTGATCTTTGACAAACCTGACAAAAACAAGCAATGTGGAAAGGAGTCCCTGTTTAATAAATGGTGTTGGGAAAACTGGCTAGCCATGTGCAGAAAGCAGAAACTGGACCCCTTCCTGACCCCTTACACTAAAATTAACTCCAGATAGATTAAAGACTTAAACATAAGACCTAACACCATAAAAACCCTAGAAGAAAATCTAGGCAAAACTCTTCAGGACATAGGCGTAGGCAAGGACTTCATGACCAAAACACCAAAAGCATTGGCAACAAAAGCCAAAATAGGCAAATGGAACCTAATCAAACTCCACAGCTTCTGTACAGCAAAAGAAACGTCATTAGAGTGAATCAGCAACCAACAGAATAGGAAAAAATTTTGCGATCTACCCATCTGACAAAGGGCTAATATCCAGAATATACAAAGAATTGAAACAGATTTACAAGAAAAAAAACAAGCCCATTCAAAAGTGGGCGAAGGATATGAACAGACACTTTACAAAAGAAGACATACATGAGGCCAACAAACATATGAAAAAATGCTTATCACTGGTCATTAGAGAATTGCAAATCAAAACTACTTTGAGATACCATCTCACACCAGTTAGAATCGTGATCATTAAAAAATCTGGAGACAATAGATGCTGGAGAGGATGTACAGAAATAGGAACACTTTTACACTGTTAGTGGGAATGTAAATTAGTTCAACCATTATGGAAGACAGTGTAGTGATTCCTCAAGGACCTAGAAATAGGAATTCCATTTGACCTAGCAATCCCATTACTGGGTATATATCCAAAGGATTATAAATCATTCTATTATAAAGACACATGCACACGTATGTTCACTGCGGCACTGTTTACAATAGCAAAGACCTGGAACAAACCCAAATGCCCATCAATGATAGACTGGACAAGGAAAATGTGGCACATATACACCATGGAATAATATGCAGCCATCAAAAACGATGAGTTCGTGTTCCTTGTAGGGACATGGATGAACCTGGAAACCATCATTCTCAGCGAACTGACACAAGAACAGAAAATCAAACACCACATGTTCTCACTCATAGGTGGGTGTTGAACAATGAGAACATATGGACACAGGGAGGGGAACATCACACTCTGGGGTCTGTCGGGGGGAAATAGGGGAGGGACAGCGGGAGGTGGGGAGTTGGGGAGAGATAGCATGGGGAGAAATGCCAGTTATGGGTGATAGGGAGGAAGGCAGCAAATCACACTGCCATGTGTGTACCTATGTAACAATATTGCATGTTGTTCACATGTACCCCAAAACCTAAAATGCAATTAAAAAAGAAATATTTTCATGTTCATGTAAAGCCAAAAGTATTTAAGACAGTAGAAATTATAAGAAAATAAAAATAACTAGCACATATTATGAACCTTTGTATTCCTGTTTCTACTTTTTGAGGTTTTAACTTCAGATATTTTCAGTTTTCTATTTTGCTTTTGTTTTAAGTTTGTGTTTTTCCCAGACTTATTTCTGAAAATGCCCCCTTAGACCCAAATTCTGTTAATTAAGAACTAGATTGAGTTCTGTCTTTCATGGCCTTTTGTCCCTCTTTTACCCTCTATAACTTTTTTTTCTTTCTGATCTTCTCTTGGACTTACATTAATTCCCTGTTCTCAAAGCTCTTGCTTACACATGGTCTTATATGATACTCATTTCTAATTTGGGGCATATTCAGCATGTTGAATAGTCATTTGCGAAGACAGACTGCCCTGAGATTCTTAATATGACTCACAGTTTTGAAAAGGCCACTCAAAATGTTCACTTTTCCTTATGCTCTAGCAGACTTTTTTTTAAGTAAGTTCTTTGAAAAGTTTACCAGTATCCAGGGAGCATAGAAATAGCTTTGGTTACCTTTTAAAGAGTTATCAGCTAAGATTACAGTGTTCCTGCTCATCAATTTGCTTTTCCACACTGATCTCTGACTTGAAATTTTCAGGCTGTCTTGAAGGTCAAGTAACAAAATAGCACTATTCATTACAGGGAACATCACTCTTGCCCTTTCGTTGGGTGGACCCTGCTGTTCCATAGGCATGACAGCAAAAGGAAGGGCAGGAAGGTTCTCTCTGCTTCTGACCTTTGTAAGCTCCACTTCAGTAGTAGCAAGAATTAATGTAGAGAAATGTCTCTCTTTTTTAAAAAAAAAATCTTATTAAAATTTTGCAACTCAAAAAGGTGTCCACATGTTCCATCTATTCAAAGAAACTAAATTGTAAAATACAAAAGACAGATTATACACTCTTTATGGCCAGGACTGTTAGGAATTGAACAACACTCTTCTCTCATGGGAACATCAGGCTTAATATTTAACATGCCCTTTTATCTTGTTTTCAAGATAACTCAAACATCTGCTTTATGACAGGGCTTCAAACAGCATGGAGTCAAGTGTAACTATCCTCTATTTCTTTTTATAGAACAGATTAATTGTATTTTACAATTTCTGGGTGACAATTATTCTGATGGATTCCTTTCACAATTCTGTCCTCTCCAGGCTCAGCAGGATGAAAACTGATGTTCTTCCTACAACATCAAAATCTGATCTATATGAACCTGACCCGAATCCATATATGAGCAAGAGCCTAAATTGGCATATGAGCGAGAAATAAAATTTTTCTTTATGTGAAATTTTATATATTTTGACTGTCCTTTTTATCATAATCTACTCCAGTTAATTCACTTTTATAATTTGGGTTAGCACAACTCGGAAAATATAAGCATTTTTCATTTAAATATGGAAGTTAGCTAAAGTTTTGATAATTTTAAAACTAAATTCTAACAGCTAAAAGCTCATTTTTTCAAGATCAATTTTGATAATTCATAACATAAAAACTGTACTCACAATCATTCTATTAATATGCAAAAAGCATTAATTTGCATGAGCAATTTGCTGCAATGTGCATCATAAAAGAATGCAATCTATCAGCTCAACCTTCAAATTTCATTTTGTTAAAAGTCATTTCATACCTACTCTATTTTCTCCAAAAGTTTTCCCTTATTATTTTATTCTTTGATTGCGATTTTATCTCTTTGGGTTCAGAAACAACCTTTAGTCAGGTAATCCTTTCCAAATACAGATTTCATCTGGTTTCCAGCTTATTTCTGCATTTCCCTTGGGTCACTATGCTTTAGGCTACTG
Source organism: Cacajao melanocephalus (assembly GCA_963573385.1). Classification (NCBI taxonomy): domain Eukaryota; kingdom Metazoa; phylum Chordata; class Mammalia; order Primates; family Pitheciidae; genus Cacajao; species Cacajao melanocephalus. The sequence continues at coordinate 45,025 of CAUYLG010048051.1, read as the reverse complement.
ATACCTTAGAAGTATGTAACAATATCTTGAGCATAAGTGGTTCAAGAGTTGCAGTACAATGGTTCTTTATAATCTTCCTAAAAAACTGTAGACATTCTTCAAGATTAGAGATCCTAAAATCCTGTCTCTTGCTTTGCTCAATCCCTTTTGTGAAATTCCAGGGCACTGAAACTAACATCAAAACCATTGTCAAATATTATGTATTTTGAGAAAGGATTCTTTTTCTCAAGTTTATCTGAAAAATCATAAAGTGATATCCAAAATAGTATAACTCTTAAACTGGGACTTAACTTTCATTTTTGTTCAAGATTAATGTAAAAGCATTATTGCAACTGAGATTCACTGATGAATGTATAATTCATTTATTGACTTATTGATTTTTAGTGAAAGTTAATTATTCCGCCAAGAAGTAAAATTAACAAAAAATAAAGCAGAGAATCCCCAATCTACAAATTAAAATAAAATCAGAAATGATTATTTCTTAATATAAAATTTATAAAATAATTTGGGCTGTAATATTAAGGAAAATGCTATAGCAGACAAAATAAATTGAACACATTCATCTATATTTTCTTAGTTGATTCCCATATCATTTTGGTGGAAAACATGCCTAGATTTGGTACTAATATGCAGTTGGTTTAAATAATGAAAAGGGAAGGACTGGTAGGAAATGTGGGTGCCTAGTGGAAGCTAGGTGGGAATTAAAAAAATAGGAATCCACTGTTATTTGAAGAAACTATGAATTGTAGGTGTAGGTGCAAGTATAAATTAAGGACATGACAAAGTTTGATTCCACTGCCATCTGAACTAATTTTGCCAGTCTTCCACCTCTCATTGTAAGAGATCTAAGAATTACAGTACCTTCTGATGAATGTTATAAAACAGATAAACATAGAGAAATAAAAAGGTAAAGTAAAGAAATTAGAGGAAGTATGTGAAAGACAGAAATCTATAGTGGATAAAAATAAAAACAGACTATAGGGAGAATAAGAAAATGATGAACAAAGATAAATTACCTAATAACATAAATTAGACTAGAAAACGTTGAAATAAAGTACAACTACATTCTTTCCATAGGGATGAAATCAATATAACAATTCTTGACTAATACAGCTGTTTTCTTTTTTCCAAATATCTGAGAGAATATACATTTTTAAATTGCAGGAGAAAGTCTTCATTTTCATTTTCTTCCCTTGGAAATCAGTGAGAAACAAATAGAAAATAAGGATCAAAATAAAAATGGCAACTTCAAAGAAATCAAGAGATACCTAAAATTCTGAAGGGCAAAATGGAGGCAGGGGGTATTTCTAAATGTTTAGAAGGCTGCATAATGTGTGCAGAAATTTGTAGTTCAGCATACCGTCCATTGCTAGGAACCTTATAAAAGCGTATATAGTACACTTTATCAAGTAAGTAGTACAACCTGAAGTATGAAGCAACAGCCGTATCTTCAACAATGAAAATTAATGCAAAGACTGTAAGATCTTGCTGCTTGATAATCTGGCAAGCAGTGATGAATGAACACATGGACTGTCCATATATCTGGAGAGGAACATACTGTGGTGGCAAAGAGGAGAAGAGATTCCACCACTGGGAACAGCCCTATGGTGCTACTTCACTGGCTGGGGAGATCTCATTCACACACAGTCCTAAAACGAGCGAAATCCTGGAAACCAAGTATACTGGCCTAGATTCTCTTACAGCAAAAGTTACGTGGTTCAAAGAAGAGGACTAATTCAAACAATAATGGACTAATACAAAGTAAATATAATAAAATAGGAAAGAAAAGGAAGCAAAAGGAGAACCAACCAGAGGAAGAATACTAATCACAAAATCGTTGCTGTAGATGTGCTAAAAGCACGAAAATATCATACTTAATTATAAAGTTATTGAGGCAGTTATTTTAATAACATAAGAGCATTAAGTATGTCTTCATAGGGAAGAAATGGTGAGAAGAAAACATAAGCTGTTCAGACAAAAAATAAATGTAATAAGAAGTAAAAAAATCTCATAGTAATAAAGCATTCGTGAAGTGTTCCATATTTAAAAAAGAAAGGCTAAATGAGAAGCAGTAGAAATATTACAGACAGTTCCAGAATCATAGTAGGTAAAACAAAGGACAAGACTTAAACGTTGAGCAAAATAGAGTAAAAATTTTAAAAAAATTGAACAAGATACAAAGAAAATTAAAATAAGCATTCTTTTTCAAACAAGATTTAATAAACACTTAACTATTATCTTCTAATTGGTATGATCTAAATAGTGGAACAAAGAATAATATTTAGAGATTCTATTAAAAAAATAAAATGTTTTGGATATAAACACTTGAATTTACTTCTTTAAAGGGAATGTTATAGCCCAGAAAAAACTGACCAAAAATCATCTAACAGAAAATAAACTCTTTGAATGTCAAATTTCATATATATAAAAGCCAGAAAAAAAAATTTGAATCTTCTAGAAGGTGAAAAAATAGGCCGAACTTGAACTTCTCCACAGCAATAATCAATTTTATAATGATAGTGAAAAACTACCTAGACAATCTTCAAAGAAGGAAAGTGTGACCTAAGACATTTACAGCTAGCTAAATTACCATTCAGACATGAATGCAATAATGACAAAGAAGTCACATTTTGATCTTAGCTGAAACCAGACTTTCTGGTAATTCCATTTGAACTACAAGTTCATCGTGAAGAAAATATCAGAGAATACATGTTATTGACTAAGAAAATGATGGCAAATGATCAGTCAAGGAACATTTAAGTATTAATTGTTTCATTGAGTAAGATGAAAAGCACAGCTTATGGTTATAGACATGACGTCACTTTAATAACAGCAAACAATAAAGATATGCAGAAATTTATAAGGTACTGTGTGTGCTAATTTCAAATTTTTAATAGTTGGAGTAAAATACATATCATTTAGTTGCATAAATTAAATATTTTTTAAAGTGTACACGTATCCTTTCTTATTTTAAAAATTGTTATTCTCGTATTGCATTTCCAAGAGTACTTACATTACATAACAAAAATAAGAAACACAGATTGTTTAACATTTCTAGATAATTCTCTTGCTTCTTTTGCTTCCATTTCTCACTCTTTCAAAAATTATTAATTTTAACACTCACTACAACTCTGGACTAAAAAGTTTAATGAAAACAAGGAGCTAAAGTGGATAGCACTGAATGTAATTCAAATTCTCTGATTAATGAAACAAGAATTATGTTTCTCAAGAAATAAATATAAATGCAACAATTACATTTGTAAAAATGTGATAAATAGATTGAGTCATTCAGTAAATATTAATTTTGGTTCACTGGGTGAGGTACTATGTTTATATATGAGAGTTATAAAGTTAGATATGAAAATACATTTTGAATAAAATATATTTATCATGACTTATTGCTGAAACATTTTCAATGAAAATTAAAATTATTAATTATAATTCTTCATAAGGTTATGTTTTCAAATAATTTTCATTAAGACAACTTAACCTCAAAGTATCCCTACAACAAACACAAGGTTAATAAAATGGTTAAACAATGGCCTCAAATATTTACAGTACATTTTGTAATGACAAACTCATATATTTTATAAGTTTTATCATGTTTTATTGGGAAAAAATACTATTTTTATTTGTTTTGTTTCGAAAGGATTATTTAGAGGGTTGTGATAGTGGTTATGGGCATGAATTTGAATAAAAGAAATCAAGTAATAGATTCTATTTATTTTCCTACATCTTTCCAATTTTGTGTATCTAAAGCCTGCTTTTATACAACACTTTTCTCATACAGTAAGTTCGTAGGCTTTTTTACTAAACTAGAGTTAGAAAATATTTTCATTTTTCAGTTGTAATCAGAGATTTTTAAATGCACAGCTCCCGAATTTATATTATTCTCTAACTTTCAATACTGATAAATCAAGGTCTTAGAATTTTAAAATATCACTTCTTAGATACCTGCACTAAATCTTTCAAAAGTTATTCTCTGTATGCCTACATGGTTAAAATATGCATAGATAACTAAATCAAAAGATCTATTGGCTGTATTCGCAACTTATTAATTATATTATTAAACTAAAATATAAAATTTTTAAGAAATTTTCCAATTAACTGAACAAAACTTGTGTTTTTATGGCTGTATTTTTTCTATTTTATATTTTTCTCAAATACTATTTATTGTACAGATAAAAGTTTTCTTTTTAACTCATGGACTTTATTAAGTTTTCTATAAAAATAATCTATCAGTTAGGATCTGAGGAGGCACAAACAGGCAGAATATTACATTATAAAATATTAACTATTCACAAGCCAAAGAGGCCAAATGTGAATACTGAGGGATCATGGAGTCAGTAATTATAGAAAACAGCTGCCACTCCCAGGACTGAAGAATAAAGAGAAGAAATTATTAAAATCATGCAGTGTAAAAGAAGGTTCCTTCTGGAGCTGAATTTCAGATTGCTGAGGATAAGCTGTGGCTGGCACAAGTACCTCTGAAGAGCATTATGGGGTTGTTTCTGGAGTGACAGACAAACTGCAAACTGGAACCAATTGTTGCTACTGTAATCAAGTGTTTCTGGCAGAATGAACAGCCACTGCTATGTTAAGTTGACAGTGACAGGAACTGGAAGCAAATGCAAGGAGTGTGTCTGTTGCTTTCTTTCCAGTATTCCATTGTCCCTTTAGAGCCCTCAACTGGTATCCCCTAACACTAAGCCAGTATTACCAAAATAGTGTAAGAGGATAAGTCTGGAATTGAGAGGCAGCAGTTGAATAAGCAGCAGAAATGAAAAACACTGCTAATTTCTAATATATATTGGATTCCAGGAGTTCATAAAAGAATAGGAGGTAAAATAATCAGTGAAAAGGTCCGTTGTATCAGGGTTATAGTTTAAGTTACCTGGAAAATTGAGTCAGAGATGGACTCTAGTGTGCAGAATGTTAAGGAACATCCTTGAGATAAAAACGTGTTCAAGATTGTAGGAGAAAGAAAGAGAGGCAGAGAGAAATCAGTTTGAGACACACTCTTGGGAACGCCACAGGAAGCTTTGGAATCAAAGTGGTCCTTCAGTCTTGCCCCAAGTAGGATCTTGAAACTCTCTCATCTGTCAGTAATGATGTGGTTTACCCCAGGAAAAGATGTGACCTTGTGCAATCTCTTCAACTCAGGCAATCTCTAAGGGGACATATGATTTCTCTCTGTTGGCTGGCTTCCTCGAATAATCCCGAAAGTTGACGCATTTCTTAATTGATGCATCCAAGTGGCAAGTTACAGTGTCCACCAAAGTCAGAAAAGCTATTGAAGTCATTTGTAGTAACTCCAACTATCCAAAAAATATGACATGAAGATGGGAATGTGTTCTTCCCTGATCAGGAAGTGTTTGTTGACTGAGTGTGTAATTTAGTTAGTGGGTTCACTGATACAGGGTAGTGTGCAAGTTTATTACATGATGGACTGAGAAGGATGGAATATTTTGTATGCTTAGTAAAGTAATAGAACTGAAATGAATAGTAACAGTAACAAAAGTTTGATAGGAGATCATTGTGAGACTGAAATTTAATTCAAATTAAAATTTTGGAGGAATTTAATTGATAAGTAGAGGTACTCGTTGGAGGTTTTAGAAAAGGATATACTATGTATCCCCTTATACACATGCAGAGAAAAAATCAATTTAGCATCCTAAGACTTGATTCTCTTCAGCTTCTGATCTAAATTCCCAGATTTACCATCTATGCAGTTGTTTATGACTCTGGAGACATTTTTTATTCCTCCCTCTCTTTTACCAAATATGTCAGATTGTCTACAATCCCTTTTGATATTACTTGCAAATTATTTATCTTCATTTCTACTGTCTCTATTCTAATTCCAGTTCTCATTATCTCTCAGCTAAAGTATAGCAATGATCTCTAGACTTGTATCGCAGTTGATCGGCTCCTCAGCTTCAAATCTACCTATTTTACCACCAACAGATTAGTTTTGCAAAACACAGATCTGATAAAGTTATACTACTGTTCAAAGAGTTTCAACAGCATTAAAAAAAAATAGAAACAAAAACAAAAACAAAAACTCTGAACTTTTCATCAAAGTATTGAAGACTTTGGCTAGTTTGGTGTCAGTTTGTTTTTCTAGCATGAATGCTTGTCAGTGTTTAATGCTATAGCACTCCCGATAGGTCAGCGTGCTATTCTGTCTCACCCCCGCAAAAAAAAAACAAAAAAAAAACAAAAAAAAAACCACAACTTTATTTTATGATTATGTTAGTTGAAATGCTCTTCCACATATGTGGTAATTACATTCTTTAGATTTGATCTAAAAAATAAACTTTCATTATCTTCCTTTCAAAATTTATTGTTTCTTTCAAAATTTATTTTGTTGATACATTTCTCTTATATAGCAAGAAATATGGTTTTAAATGTTTTTATCTCCGACATTTCATTTTTTAAATATTTGAGAGTAGAGATCAGGTCTTATTCATCCAGTGTCTGAAAGATTTACTTTTCACTGAATGGACTGGAATTCATTCATTCTTTCAAGTATTATTATTGGGGAACTACCAATTGCTAGTCATATGTCCACATGCTGGAGAACCAACAGTGCCTAAGGGATAAACCCCTGTTTTCATGCAGCATTCATTCCAGTGGCAGAGACAAGTATTAATAAATAAACATGCAGTAATCTGTTAGATACTGAAAAGTGCTATGAAGAAATAGATAATACTGAATTGAATTTATGGATATCACCAGTTAAAACATTTTTTATGGAAGTCAAATTGATATGTGAATATTTCTGGGATTGTGTTTTAAACGCATTTTTAGTATCTGGTAACAACGTAACTATCACAAATTTTGTGACTGCTGGCTGTGGATTTTGAAAGAAATATTTCAAATGGATGTAAAAACTTTCAGCAATCGTACCGATAAAACAGCATAATGAAGCAGACATAAACCATCAGATTCTAATGCTCTTTTTTCAGTTACTGGAATGCCTTTTTAATTTAGAATATAATATGGAAATACTGATCAAGTTATCTTTAGAATTTCTGCCTCATATTGCTATAATTACACACTGTTAGACTAAAAGTATTTTGAAAATACAGTATAGAATGGCCTGAAATTTTAACGACTATGGTCAGAAACTTTTCAAGATATTAAAACTTTAGAAAAAGAGATTTCAGAGGCAGAGCAAGATGGTGGAACAGAAAGCTTCACTGATTACCCCCTGCAAGGGCATCACATTAACAACTATCCACATAGAAAATACACCTTTATAAGACCCAAAAACCAAGTGAGCACCCATAGTACCTGGTTTTAACTTCATATCACTGAAAGAGGCACTGAGGAGATAAGAAAATACAGTCTTTAATCACCGATACCATTCCCCTGCTATCTCTGACAGCAGAGGCATGGTGCGGAGAGCATCTCTGGGTGCTGGGGGAGAGACAACACAGAAATTGTGAGGCACTGAACTCAATGCTATGCTGTTAGAACAGAAAGGAACACCAGACCAAACATAGCTGATGACCGCCAACAGAGGGAGCATTTAAACCAGCTCTAGCCAGAGGGTTACCGCCAATCCCTGTGGACCACACTTGACTACCCACACACCTTGCCACCAAGGGCCAAAGTGCTCTTGGTCTCTAGTAAACTTGAAAGGCAGCCTAGGCCATAAGGACTGAAATTCTTAGCTCTGTCCTAGGGCTGAACGGGGCTCAAAGGCAGTGGATGGGGGTAGGGCATGCACCATACTGAGACACTAGCTTGGGAACAAGATGAGGAGTTTGGGCCTCATCCTTCTCCTGATCTCAAGCTGCAGAGCTCATGGCTACAAAAGAGACCCCTTCCTTCTACTTGAGGATAGGAGAGACAAGATGGGGAGGACTTTGCCTTGAAATTTGGATACTAGCTCAGCAATAGCAGGACAGGGCACTGGTCATAGTCATGAAGCCCCCGTTTCAGGCCCTAGTTCCCAGATGACATTGCTAAACACATCTGGGTCAGAAGGGAACTCACTGCCTTGAAGAAAAGCTCCCAGTCTGCCAGCATTCATCACTTGCTAACTGAAGAGCTCTTGGGCCCTGAAGAGCTAGCAGTGATACCCAAGTACTTCATCCAGGGCCTGGGTGAGCCTTTGAGACTTGTTGGCTTCAGATGAGACTCAGCACATTACCAGCTGTGGTGGCAAAACTTGTGTTTAAGTAAAAAGCAGAGGGAGAAGTAAAGGGAACTTTGCCTTGCAACTGAGCTACCAACACCACCACAGTGGGGTAGAGCACCAAGTAGGCTCTTGGGGTGGCATTTCTCGACCTGCATTGGCATAAAGGGTGAGTCCCAAGCCAGGCAGCATTCACCACAAGCTTTCTTAACAGATCTTAGACAATAAAAGAACATCACTGCCAGTCTAGCAGTATTCCTCGTGGCCAGTTGTGGTGGTGGCTATGGGGTGAGGCTCCTCTGCCTTCTCCTATCCTTACTCCTCAACTTACAGATAGTCTATTGTGGGACCTGTGGACATGAGAGTTAATATGTAATAATCCCCCCTTAATACATATATATCTGTCCTATAAGTTCTGTCCCTCTAGAGAATCCAGACTGATACAGATTTTGTTACCAGGAGTGGTTCTAGAGGAACAGGATATTAAGGATGAAGTTCTTCTGTTGGTGTGGGGGTTTCAGGAGTTGGCTGCTTCATATGATTAGACCCAAAAATGCTAATGACTCTAACAGTATGAAGAGCACTGATAGACCTTGGTGTGAACTGTTTAGAGAGCTATGCAAAATAAATGCATTTGACACTCATAATTCACCACTTGTGAGAGACAAGGAGTTTTGTGACTCTGCATAACACCTTTGACCATACATGGAGAGCCAAGGAACATAATGAAGCTGGTTGGTTGCCCCTAAGTTCAGTGGACAAAGTGATTAAAAAAAAAAACTGGTGAACTCAGATTGTAACTACTGGCTTCAGAAGCAGATACTGAGCCTCAAATCTGCTAAGATTGCCCTGAATGAGAGTCTCATCTCCTGTAGAGAAAGAACTGAAATTGTGGAAAAACAATTATCAACAAAATACTGGTAAATTGAATTCAATAATACATTAGAAAGATCATTCATCATGACCAAGTGGGATTTATGCCTGGCATATAAGGATGCAGGGAGCATCACACACTGGGGTCTGTTGGTGAGGTGATCTAGGGGAGGGACAGCGGGGGATGGGGAGTTTGGAGAGGGATAACATGGGGAGAAATGCCAGATGTGGGTGACGGGGGGATGGAGGCAGCAAACCACCTTGCCATGTAAGTACCTATGCAACAACCCTGCGTGATCTGCACATGTACCCCAGAACTTAAAGTACAATAAAAAAAAGAAGCATATCACTCCATTTGAAACATCACATCAACAGAATGAAGGATAAAAAGCATATGATCAAACTGATGAAGAAAACGCACTTGATAAAATTTAATATCCCTTCATGGTAAAAATCCTCAAAAAACTGGATATAGGAAGAACATACCTCAACATTATAAAAGCCACATATAATAGACCCACAGCTAGCATCACACTGAATGGTACAAAAATGAAAGTCTTTCGTCCGAGATCTGGAACACTGCAAGCATACCCACCACTGTTATTTAACACGATATTGGAAGTACTAGCTAGAGAACTTAGACAAGAGAAATATATAAAGTGCATCCAAATCTGAAAGGAAGAAGTGAAATTATTGTTTATGGATTAGATAATCTTGTATTTGGAAAAACTTAAACACACCACCAAAAACAAACAAAAAAACACTATTAGAACTGATAATCAAATTCAGCAAAGTTGCAAGATGCAAAATCAACGTACAAAATCAGTAGCATTTCTAAATGCCAACAGTGAACACTGTAAAAAGACATTTACAGAGTAATCCCAATTACATTAGCTATAAAAAATTCAACATCTAGGAATTAACCAAAGAAGCGAAAGATCTCTATAATGAAAACTATAAAACACTGATTAAAGATATTGAAGATAACACAAAATATAGCTACTTTCAGGGATGGGAAGAATCAATATTGTTAAAATGGCCATAGTACCCAATCTACAGATTCAGTGCAATCCCTATCAAAATATCAATGACATTCTTCAAAGAAATAAAAAAAAAATTCCAAAATTTATATGGAAACACAAAAAGCAAGAATACCTATACTAAGCTATACTAAGCAAAAAGAAAAAAAAGACTAGCTATCCAAAGCCATAATAATAATAACAAAAACTGAAGAATTCACATTACTGACTTCAAATCATACTAAGGAGCTATAGTAACCAAAACAGTATTGCACTGCATAAAACAGACACAAGGGCCGGGCGCGGTGGCTCACGCCTATAATCCCAACACTTTTGGAGGCCGAGGCGGGTGGATCACGAGGTCAAGAGATTGAGACCATCCTGGTCAACATGGTGAAACCCCATCTCTACTAAAAATACAAAAATTAGCTGGGCATGGTTGCGCATGCCTGTAGTCCCAGATACTTGGGAGGCTGAGGCAGGAGAATTGCTTGAACCCAGGAGGTGAAGGTTGCGGTGAGCCGAGATCACACCGTTGCACTCCAGCCTGGGTTACAAGAGCGAAATTCCGTCTCAAAAAAAAAAAAACAAAAACAAATAGAACAGAATAGAGAATGCAGAAACAAATCCACACAACTACACTGAACTCATTTTCAATAAAGGTGTTATGAACATACATTTAGGAATGGCAGTCTCTTTAATAACTGGTTCTGGAAAAACTGGATATCCATATACAGAAGAACTGACCCCTATCTTTCGACATATACAAAAATCAAATCACAATGAATTAAAAACTTAAATCTAAGACCTCAAACCATGAAACTACACAAATAAAATATTGGGGGAACCTCCAGGACATTGGCCTGGGCAAAATTTTTGAGCAATACCTCACAAGCACAGGCAACCAAAGCAAAAATGGCCAACTGAAATAGCATTAGGTTAAAAAGCTTCTGCACAACAAAGAATACAATTGAAATGAAGTGACAACTCATACAATGGGAGAAAATATTTGCAAACTACCTATCTCATAAGGGATTAACAACCAGAATATATAAGGAGCTCAAACAACTCTATAAGAAAAAAATGTAATAATCTGGTCAAAAGATGGGCAACAGAGTTGAGTAGATGTTTCTCTATGGCAAACAGGCAAATAAGGTGCTCAACATCACTGATCACCAGAAGAATGCAAATCAAAGCTACAATGGGATATCATCACACCACAATTAAATGGCTTATATCCAAAAGACAGGCAATAACAAATGCTGGTGAGGTTGTAAATAAAAAGAAACCCTAGTACACTGTTGGTAGAAATGTAAATTAGTATAAACGCTATGGAGAATAGTTTGTAGCTTTCTCAAAAAAAAAAAAACAAAAAAAAAACAAAAATAAAGCTACTATATGATCCAGCAATCCCACACCAAAGTATATGCCCCAAAGATCGGAAATCAGTGTATCCAATAGGTGTCTGTACTTCCATGTTTATTGCAGCACTGTTCACAGTAGCCAAACTTTGCAAGCAACCTAGTGTTCATCAATAGACTGAAACGGATACAGAAAATGTGGCACGTATACACTGCATTAGTCTGCTCTCATACTGCTAATAAAGACATACCCAAGACTGGGTAATTAGAAAAGAAAGATGTTTAACTGACTGACAGTTCCACATGATGGGGCGGTGGGGGGCTCACAATCACGGCAGAAGGCAAAGAGGAGCAAGTCTCATCTTACATAGTGGGAGGGAAAAGATAACTTGTGCAGGGGGAATCTTCTTTATAAAAGCTTCAAATCTTGTGAGATTTACTCACTATCATGAGAACAGCACAGGGAAGACCCACACCCATGATTCCATTACCTCCCACTGGGTCCCTCCCACCACATGTGGGAATTGCGGGAACTGTGATTCAAAATGAGATTTGGGTGGGGACACAGCCAAGCCATATTAACACAGTAGAGTATGATTCAGCTATAGAAAGGAATAAGATACAGTCATTTGCAAAACCATGAATGAAGTTGGGGAGCATTACGTTAAGTGGAAAAAAACCTGGCACAGAAAGACAAATATTGCCTTTTCTTACTTATCTGTGGGATATAAAAATCACGACGACTGAACTCACAGATATAGAGAATAGAAAGGGAGTTATTAGCAGCTGGGAAGGATAATGGGGTAGTGGAGGGGGAAGGTGGGGATAGTTAATGGGTACAAAAAGAACACAGAAAGAATGAATAAGATCTACCATTTGACAGCACAACAGCATGACTGTAGTCAATAACAACTTAACTGTATATTTTAAAATAAAGATTGTAATTGGATTGGTTGAAATGGATAAATGCTCAATGGATGGACACCCCACTTTTCATAATGTGCTTATTTTATACTGCATGCCTGTATGAAAACATCTCATATATTCCATAAATATATGCGCCTACAATGTACCCAAAAACTAAAAATAAAAAAATGTATAAAGAATATACTTGATCATTTTCAACTCTATATCAAATTTATGTTTTGTTTGCCCTTGTTTTATTTTTGTTTCATTTTAAACCCATTATTAAATAAGTATTATAGGAAGAACTAATTTTTTTTCTAATTTTTATTTGTATAATCATTCAGACTTTTTAACTGGCCATACTTTCAATCTGTGTTTTTTTAAATGATACCTGGATGTTATATAAATGCTTTTAAAGTGTTTTTTTTTTCCATTTGACAAAATAGAAATTCTGTTGTGTTATTATAAAACATTTTAATATTTACAGTGGGTTTTGTCATATTAATGAGCAAGAGTAATAGGTTTTTAAATTTTTAAGTATTAAATGCGCTACATATTATAAAAATTTTAAGTACTACAGGATGGCTTAGAACCAGAAGGTTCTTTGTTCCATCTTTCCTATTTTGTTTATTAGAGACAACTTACTTGTTTTTGGCAATTTGTGTTTTTCTCCTCTTCTGAAATAAACTTCTTAATGTAGAAAATATATATGTACTCTTGTTATTTAACTATAATTTAGAGACCTTATATATTTAATACTACCTAAGAAATATGAGGGGAAAACATATTACTTATATTCCTCTTTATAAATTTTAATAGTTACAACATTAGTTGTTATAGAGGTTGATTTTCAAAAAATTAAATAATAAATGTAGTGATCCTAGAATACCTAAGAGGTGTTAGAATGAATAACATGAGTTGCAAATTTTAAGTATGTCTCAATGATCTAATACTACAACATATTGTATAAGAACCTCAATATTTAGTGGCTTAAAACATCTATCATTTATCATACCCACAAATCCAAAGAGTGGCTAAGCTGTTCAACTGATGTTGGCTCAGTAGGATGGTTTTTCTGGTCTCTGTAGTACTCAATCACATGTGTTGGATGGTGATGGGTAAGAAGATTCAGCTTGTTTCACAAGTTTCCCATCTTTCAGAAGGTATGTCTGAGCTTATTTTCATGATGAAAACAGAAGTCCTTGAGTGACAGTAGAAGTTTTCAAGGCCTATTGAGAGCTAGTTTGGGAACTGACACATCTATGGTACACTATTGGCTAAAACAAAACCCAAGGCCACGCAAATTCAGAGGGTGAATGCGTAGTCTCCCTCTCTTGATTTCGAGGAAATGCAAACTCATTTTGCTAAAGGCGTGGATACAAGGAGATGTGAAGAACTGGGGTGATTTTTCCTATTAATTTACCAAAAAAATGTTTTGAAAATAACCCATATAAGCAAACATCTGATTGTCTCACCAGAATCAGAAAAGAATAATAATTTTGCAATATACTTTATTAAAAAAAGATATAGTTCTTTTACTACTTTTTAAACCACTTAGTTAAGTGGACCCATCTGGCATGGAGATTACACCTCTCAAATCGATATATACATAATATAGACACCAAAAACATATGTCTATGAATAAAACTTTATACCTCAAGCCAATCTTTCCACTAAAGTATAGAACTTAAACGATTAGATTATATTTAAAACCAAATGTAGGTACAACAAGTAAGGGTTCATGAAAACCCTTTAATACTCTCTTATTTTTGTTCCCATAATATCAGTGCATGATGATACTATTTACAGAGATTCATAAAATATAATGGTGATTAGCCATCCACATACATAATTCATGAGGACAAGCTGCAAACATTTCTGGTACAGGAAGCAATCTATTTTTCATTTGCATTTTCTCAATATCTCTGCTGGAATAATTCTTATTTTTTATGCTCAAAAAGAAGCAAATTTATATTTGCATATCATTAGTCATAAATAATATCTATCCAAGTAATTTACTCTTTAAGGGTACTATAGATTTAGAAGACCAGTGATCTACTTCTAACAATTGTAATAGTTATCATAAATGCTTGTGAAATTCATCAAGTGGCAGAGGTCAAAGAATCAAAATTGTCCATTTTCTTATTGATCCACTTGTGACTATTTTAAATGGCTAACAATAACTTTATGAGAAGTCATATAAGGGACAGTTTACCAAAGTGAGTCCAACTAGTATAATCAGACTCTGACCATTTTCTTTAGAGCATTCATGTGAGATAAAATTTCTGTAACCTTGATATTTTACCTGTTGAGTGGTTGTAAAATCACAAATTAAAAAAAATTATAGTGAAGATAAATCTACTTGAATAACTATTATAATTGTACCTTTTTAAACACCCTCATGAGAGTGTTTTACTTTTACCAGAAAGTGAACTTCTGATAAGGACTGAAGGTGTTTTTGTAATGTAGGTGTAAGAAGACATAAAGTAATCAGGGTCTAACTTGGCAATGGTTTCAGGGACAGATTGGAAGCACAATTATGGGCAAAGCCTCAAATACTTAACTCAGATAAATTAAGAGGGAATAGAGATAGAAAACAGTTAAAGTTTATGATGAGAACTGATTATAGGTAGGTTAAATGGGACATTAGGAATGAAGAATTGGTTGGGAGGCCATAAGACCGAAATATCTATCACCTCTCTATTTAATTCATGTTTATGTCTATAACACTACTAATATGCCACTGTTCTGTGATTCAAATTTGATAAACTATTTTAGCTTTTTCTTTTTCATCCACAGCCATGGAAATGTCATTTAAATAGCAAAGACATCATCCTTTTAAAGACGCTTGTACAAAAGTTATACAAACTGTAAACAAGGAATGTATCTTAGATAATCAGGCCTTGTAATAATTCAAATTAAGTTATATCTTCAACTTACTTTTCTGTTATTTATTTTCTGTTCATTCATTAAGCTCTATATATTTTACAAACTTAATACAATAGGAATGTTCAACATACAAGATTTTATTTTAAGCTAAACATTGGTGCCAGATAACAAAACTTATATGAAGTGTTCCATACAATGTTAAAATTATATTTTTAAATAGCTAGTATTTAATTGATAATATGAATAAGGCCTTAGGCATTACATGAATTGTTTTATAACAATATTAATAAGGTAGTTAAAATATTGTATTTTATGCTGTCAAGTTCATTAGTTTTCATATTAAATGGAACTAAAAATTCCAATCAATAAAATGAGATGATTAGCATTGGCCAGTTACCTCAGTTGGTTAGAGCGTGGTGCTAATAATAAAATGAGATGATAGTATGACTGAAAGTTACCAATATTAACTATTAATAAAGAGAGAAAGGAGACAGATAATTCCATGGGACTGTAAGAATATTCACCTAGGGACAGAGAAAGCTAGCTTCCACTGGAAAAAAACTCTTTTTTAAAAATTAGTCATTTACTTTATTTGGGTATTGAAACACATGCCAAAAAATGATAAAACTTCTTAAAAATTTCTTTCTTAAACAAAATCAATAATGCAGTCTGTTTCTTCTTCTCCTTTTCCATTTATTAGGCCTGTCTTATTTTTGTATGTGTAACTTAACAGTACATGAAATTATACTGTGAATTTATATCTTTTCTCTTTATTTTCTATGTCTCATAGTAGAATAGACACTTTTGGAAGCAGCACCTGTAGGGTTCTGCTTCAATTCTTTATTCCAAGTGCATAGAATTTGAACTGGCCCATAGTAATAGTATTGGTTGAATAAATGCATGAAGGCGTGGGTGAATAGATTGAGTAACATATTATGCCTAGCTTACTGAGAGCCTCATATCAGAGCCATATGTTGTGGGTGAGATTTAATCTATGTACCTTCTGCCTGTAGCTGGGGGAGCACTGACATAAACATCCCTGTGACCACAACCACTGAGACGGCACAGGTCTCAGCTATTACAGCACTGGGTCTTGCACAAGGTCCACAGTAACCACTGTCTGGCTACCATCTATGTGCTCCCAAGGCCCTAAGACTCTACAGTCGGCAGGCAGTGAACCCAGTAATGCTTGTATTCTTCCATTTAGGCTGGTGAGTTCCTCCAGATCCTAGGCAGGTCCACTGGTGCTAAGAGACAGGGCCTGAAGTCAAAAACCTTACTGCTCTATTATAGAGGAGCTGTCACTGAAGCCAAATGGCAAAGTTCTTTTCATTCTTTCCTCTCCTTTCCACAAGTAGAAGAGTCTCGATTTATGGCCATCACTGTCCAAGGCCCATGGTGAATACTGCCTTGCTATGACCAATGTTCATTTAAGACCAAAGGGCTCCTCAATCAGCTGGAGGTGAATGATTCCAGGCCTAGGATCCCTGTTTCAGGGAAGTGAGCTCCTCTCTAGCTCAGGGCAGATCCAGCAATGCCAATGCCTGGAATTGGGGACCCCAGAAGCCTGCTTTGTGCTCTAACCCGACCATAGCTGAACTGGTGCCTAAGTTAATTTTTGGTCCTTATCGATGTGTATTGTTGAATGGATAGTTCAATTTGGTGCTCCTGTGAGGAGGATGATTAGTGGAGCCTTCTATTTGGCCACCTGCTTCACCTCACTTCTATGTCTTAGAATTTAAGGTAACTTTCTACAAGACCAAATCATTACTTGTGTATTATGTTATCCAAGTGTTTTAGTATTCTTTATATTTTTTTTAATTTTACGTTAAGTTCTGAGGTACATGTGCAGATCTTGCAGGATTGTTACATAGGTATACACATGGTATTTCTCCTAATGTTATCCCTCCCAAATCTCCCCACCGCCTGCTATCCCTCCCCTAGCCCCCACCCCCCAAAAGACCCCAGTGTGTGATGTTCCCCTCCCTGTGTCCACGTGTTCTCATTGTTCAACACACACTTATGAGTGAGAACATGCGGTGTTTGTTTTTCTGTTGTGTCGGTTTGCTGAGAATGATGGTTTCCAGATTCATCCACGTCCCTGCAAAGGACATGAACTCATCCTTTTGTACGGCTTTGTAGTATTCCATGGTGTATATGTGCCACATTTTCTTTATCCAGTCTATCTTTGATGGGCATTTGGGTTGGTTCCAAGTCTTTGTTATTGTACACAGTGCCACAATGAACAAACGTGTGCATGTGTCTTTATAATAGATCAATTTATAATCCTTTGGGTATATACCCAGTAATGGGATTGTTGGGTCAAATGGAATTTCTATTTCTAGATCCTTGAGGAATCGCCACACCGTCTTCCACAATGGTTGAACTAATTTACACTCCCACCAACAGTGTAAAAGCCTTCCTATTTCTCCACATCTTCTCCAGCACCTGTTGTCTCCAGATTTTTTAATAATCACCATTCTAGCTTGTGTGAGATGGTATCTCTATGTGGTTTTGATTTGCATTTCTCTAATGACCAGTGATAATAAGCATTTTAAAATATATCTGTTGGCTGCACAGATGTCTTTTGAAAAGTGTCTGTTCATATATTTTTGCCCACTTTTTGATGGGGTTGTTTCTTTCTTTTAGATTTGTTTTAGTTCTTAGTAGATTCTGGATATTAGCCCTTTTTCAGATGGGTAGCTTGCAAAAATTTTTTCCCATTCTGTTGGTTGCTGGTTCACGCTAATGATTGTTTCTTTTGCTGTGCAGAAGCTCTTAAGTTTAATTAGATCCCATTTGTCTATTTTGGCTTGGAAAATAAAAGAAAATCTCTTAAAATATTCAGTATTTTGATTTAAACTAATTATTAAAAATTGGCATGAGATAAAATAATTTTTGAACAGAAATAATTTTGGAGCTTTTCTGTTTCAAAATTCAATGATGCTACTGAAAACACCAAGTAGCACAGAAACAAAATGACTTACCAGGATCATATGTCTAATTCAGACTTACACCTAAAAATAGAACCAGCTTCCACTGATTGCAGAGTCTCCTTTCAAAAGACTGAGACTTTTACATCATTTCTTGGCCTGTATGTTTTCTTCTTAAGCACTGGAATTTAAAAAATGGGTCACACTATTCATTTTGTGGGTAGTTCTAAAGATTAAGTAAAAACAAACAAAAAAAAGACCTGGCACTGTGGCTCACATCTGTAATCCCAGCACTTTGGGAGGCCAAGGTGAGTGGATCACCTGAAGTCAGGAGTTCAAGACCAGCCTGGCCAACATAGTGAAACTCCGTCTCTATTAAAATTACAAGAATTAGCCAGGAGTGGTGGCACATGCCTGTAATCCCAGCTACTGGGGAGGCTGAGGCAGGAGAATCACTTGAACCTGGGAGGCAGAAGTTGCAGAGAGCTGAGATTGTGCCATTGCACTTCAGCCTGGGCAACAGAGTGAGACTCTGTCTAAAAAAACAAAAAAGAGAGAACCATGGAATTGTGTTTGGCAAAATAAACAACAAATTTTCAGTGTTCAGTAAATGTTTGTGTTGCCTCAACCACCATGAAGGTTTTAACAGCTCATGAAGAGTCTAGAGTGAGGAGAAACCTGATACAAATTCTCAAATTCAATTGTGAGCTTCAGAAAAACCAAAAGTTTACTGTACCATCTGTTGATCCAGTAGAATGAACCTGAAAGACTGCTCAAGTAAAGGCGTAATCTAGTTAAAATAAGGGGTGGTGGGGGTTGCATAATAAAATATAAACTTTGCTCTATATTTTGTTAACATGATCCCGATTTTACTTTTCATCCATGTGAAGGCAACCTCCTGAATCACAGGAATTTCCCACAAAAGTGGTAGCTTCTGAACCAGGTTCTACGTTCCTTCATTTCCTAATCCCTTATTATCTTACACATCCTCTACAGCAGGTTTTCTGATTTTCTAATTTGTCAAAATTTCTGTTGAAATGAAAATCCAGGCAATAATTAATTGTAAGGTACTCTAAAAATATCTCAATATTTTAACTATGTGGGAATTTAAGACCATGTGTGAAGAAGATACATGGAAAAACATCATATTTTTATCATTTGACTTGTAAATCCATCAAGCACAATAAATTTTATAATCTCCAAGCAAAATTTATCAATATTTACCTAATGATTTGTTTTTTATTTAAGCTATTTGTGTATAATGAAAGCATTTAATAACATCGTGTGCAAAATTCAAATGCTAGGTAATTCTAAATTCATCTGGAGATATATTCCAAAGTGCTATAAGATTTAAAGATTCTTTAAATGGCAGGACATACCACAATGCCACTGGAGAAGATGAAAAGCAGCACTCTGTTACTTACGGACGGGAATAAGAGAAAAGGTCAGATAGAAACAAATGCAGGTAGCACCCACAAAACAAGGTAATAACAAACAGCAGCCACAGAGGCAGCTTATTTATGGCAAACGAGGTGGGGCTAGTTAGGTTTTTGTAGGCTATCCGCAGATTGACTAAAGTGAGTAACTTCTCAGCCTTGAGGAATAAGTGCTATTCCTAGTTGTCTGGTTCCTGGCTTGGGGTAATTAGAATGCATGTACAGTGGACCTAGAGTGTGAAAGCTGCTTATAAAAGGAAAGTGGTTGGGGCTGGATGTATTCAAACGCTCAAAAAGTGAAACTGGCCAACTCCCGCCAAGGCCTCCAAACTGCATTTTAAAAAATCTTATACTAAATAATTTCTTAATAAAATAAATATTAAATGAATATTGAGAATAAACAGATTAAAAAGCCATTTGAATTGAAAGTGATTCAAAAGCAAGTAGAATAAAATCTACAAATATGAAAAGAAAATGTATGTTTTGATGTGAATGGAGATTATAAAATTATAGATATCCCTTTTCAAGTAATATACATACAATCATTCATAGCAATAAAAATAGATTTTTCAAATATTGTATTTTTCTCACTTTATAAAACACTGTGAAGATAAAATCTTGTATATCCATTTTAGTTCTTTGTATATTCTGGATATCAGCCCTTTGTCAGATGGGTACATTGCAAATAACTTTTCCCATTCTGTTGGTTGCTGGTTCACTCTAATGATGGTTTCTTTTCCTGTACAGAAGCTCTGAATTTTAATTAGATGCCATTTGTCTATCCTGGCTTTTGTTGCCATTGCTTTTGGTGTTTTAGTCACGAAGTCCTTGCCTATGCCTATGTCCTGGGTGGTTTTGCCTATGTTTTCTTCTAGTGTTTTTATGGTGTTAGGTTTTATGTTTAAATCTTTAATCCATCTGGAGTTCATTTTAGTTTAGGGTGACAGGAAGGGGTCCAGTGTCTTCTTTCCGCACATGACTAGCCAGTTTTCCCAACACCATTTATTAAACATGGAGTCCTTTCCCCATTGCTTGTTTTTCTCAGGTTTGTCAAAGATCGGATGGTTGTAGATGCTATTCTTTTAGAATAAAGTTTGTTAGTATTAGAAGTTGTCTTCATCTTTAAGTGATAGTAATAGTGACTATGAAAACTTTGAAAGACTTAAATAAAAAGGGAAGCTAGCAGTTAGGCTTATTTACAAATCTTACTATACACCTTTACTATTAAATGACAGAAAGTGATATCCTGTATTAAAGTGTCCTATTATTTAGTTGGTATGTTTCCTTAGTTGGTACGAATAAAAAGAGATGGAACACAACACAAAAATAATAGAACAAATTCAGGACATCTACTAAGGTCATGCCGTGTACTTTTCAAAATAATTTCAACATCGAGGAAGCTATAGAGGAGCATTCTCCCCTAAAATTGGTGCCAAAGCAGCTAAATATAATAAGCATAGAGATCCTCAGAGACATTAAGGAAAACTACTTACTCAATTGATCAAATACCCCAGCATGGAAGACAGTAACTTAAAACCTGAATGGTAATTCCACGAGGGAAGCCCCAAGTAAAATTTTGTCCAGAAAGATTTTCTATCTTTAAATAAATAAAATAATTTTGAAGCTTAAAAACATTTTTAAAGCCTTAAACAGAATATTTTTATAAAAGGAAAAAAATGATGCATGAATTCCGAATTTCAGAAAGGTTTCAATGGAAACTTTCTAGTATCAGGAGAGACTCATAGCAAAAAGGAGCATTTGAGATAAAAAGAGAGAATATATCCTTTGTAAATGTGAAAAGAGAAAAATTATGGAAAAAGAAATCGTTTCCTATGAGGACTGACGAATGCACAAATTTGAATCCATGCTGTTTCCAAGATATTAAAACTAAATATAGTACATCTGCTCTATGGTATCAAAGATAATATATCACAGTGTGAAGTTTCATGATGATTATGTGTATTCAGCTGCATTTTCTGGATATTGCCATTCCTTGGCTTCTTTCATTAACTGAGAGCAAAAAAAGTGTGCTTTTAAGGAATTTGTAAAAAAAATAGTAAAGCAATCCAGATGACACAATAATGAAATGTGCAGCAAAATAAAAATCCCATATTGGAAAGTAGGCTGGCTTTCAGACCCAGAACTGATTACACTGCTGGATGACTAAATACTCCAGGGTACTACACTCCAGTGGCTGAGGTATAGTCCAAATCATTCATGCACCAGTTCAGCCATATGACATAATTTCTGCATGGTTTAAGAGAAACTACTAATTCAAACCCGTATTCTGATTTAAACCAATACAGGTACAGGAGACAGGGGAGGGAGGCAAGGTATCACAAACACATACATTAAAGGAAAAATAAATAACAAAAATTACTTGCTGTTACAAAAATCTGTTACTGTGCTACTTCAAATACTACCATGAGCACATTTTAAATCACAATTTTTCTTCCTCTATGACTTGTAAGATGCAAAACAATATAATTATCTCTACTCCAAATTAATGAAGGGAGATAAAATGGTCTTAGCACTTAATCATAATAATTATTTTTAAGGTAAACAAATGCATAAGAGGTCATTTAATAGTGGAAACCTGATACCAGTTAGCTTTCAGAAAACACAGAGCAAATGTAGTTTTCTTATTCCATCTCACATATCAAAGCCAGGAAATTTAGATTTCTGTGATCATGGACAGAAACTTATTATTAATATGCTTTTCTTTTTCTCAGTCTCTTCCCTGAAATAGAATTCATGGCTCATGCTGTGACTCTGCAGTATTGTTCCCTGCAAGAGTGATTTTGTTCTGCCTCAGAGACAATATGTTTTTATGCTTAATTTTGCCTTGGGTAACCACAGAACTTGCTTAGGTCCTTTAAATGCCTTTTAAAGAGATTGATTTCTATGAATCATCAATAAATCCTGCTTCTAGAATTTAATTCCTTCAGTTATGTATTGAGTATAAAATTTACATTTTCTTGTTCTGTCATAGGTTTATTAATTTTTATTAAGTAGTAGTATTTAATCAAATGTGTAGAAAGTTACAAATTTATCTTTTTAATATTTTAGTATTACTTTAATTATATTCATTTATTTAAAGTTTTATTACTAGCTCCCAGTTAGTTTAGCTCTAAGTATAAAGAATTTATGTGTACAGTGTAATAACGTTATGTAACTAAGTTGTACCTTTTGAGTAAATACAAAATAATATCAAGCTCTGTTCAGAAGAGCAAGAAGGATCTCCTTCCATTGGCTGGGGAGAGATATAAATAACAAGCCAGTCTCTATCATTAATTGTTGAGATAATTATTATATTAATTTTCGTAGTTCACTAAATAATGGGGCAATATGGAGAAACCAATTTATATTTCAGAATGAGTGACAAAACTAAAGCATCAGAAATTTCATTTTAAAAGTAGTTAGGGGACTGAAGGTAAAGCTGTCTATGGCCAAATAGAAAGGATTATTAGATATTTAGATATTTGCTAATAGAAAAAAAGAATCATTGAGTGATTAGGAAGTTCTAGAATTTCCTTCTTCTTGGAGGAAAGAATCAATTCTAAACTAATTACAAATAATAGTAATAATGAAGAATAGCCAGTTCTTATCACTACTCCGAAATTGCTCTTCCCAAGTTGCCAGTGATCATCAGGTTGCTAAAAGGGTAGTTATTTCTCAATACTTAACCTACCCGATTGTCGGAGAGGATTACTCTTTTCATCTTAAACCCTTTTTCCTCATGGCTTCCTGGACACCCACAGCCACCTGGCTTTTCTTCTTCCACTTTGGAAAGTATTTGTTACTGTATTTTTCTGTTTTCTTCTCATTACTCTGCTTAATAAATGTCAACTAACCCAGAGTTTTAATGCTTTACTCATTCTCTTCTGTTTACATGAACTCCTTAGTTGATTTTAACTAGAATTGTAGCTTTGATACAATTCAGATGCTAATGAACTCAGAAATGCATATTTCCAGGCCAGACTCTTTAACTCTGGAGTTTTTCTCTTATTATTTCAATAACTAATACATATCACTTAATATCTTGATATTCCAACCCCCCGTCCAGCTCCTCCTAAAGTCACTGCATCTCAGCTAATGCCAACTACATTGTTCCAGTTAATTAGGTCGAAATCTTGTGAACTTTGATTCCTCTCCATTTTTCATTTTCTAGATGTAGTGTGCAGTGAATCGTGATGGACAGTATCCAACAAAATTATTCTATAATTTGGCAATTTTCACTCTGTCTACTATTCTTTTCCTGGTTTTAGAAAGAGAATCTTTTGTCTGCATTATATAGTAGCCATTTATCCAGTTTTTTGTTTTAGCCTTCATGATCCTTCTAAACACAGCTGCCAGTTTTAACATGTACATTCTATATGGAATCATGCTTTTATTTCTCTTTAAATACTCCTAATGGGTTTGTGTCTCCCTCATAGTAAAACCCAAAGTACTTATGACCCTGCATGATGTGAATCCATATTGCCACATCAATCTCAGCTCTTATTCTTTCCATCCTTTTCTGTTTCAACTATTTCAGCCTCCTCCTTGCTGCTCTTTGAGTACAACAACCATTCTTCATCTTAAGGGATGTTGTCTCACAGTTTCACTTAAAACTCACATTCTCAGTTAGGCCTTCTATAGTGATTCCATCAAACATGTTCACACACATCCCAACTTTGTAGTATCCCTCCTTCATGCTGTTTAAATATTTATTCTGTCACTGACAGAGGTAGTCTCTAGTAATCTTATTTTTCTTGTGTCTGTCTGTATCCTCCAGAATAATGATCCAAGAACAACTGTTTTTTCTGTTTTGTTTACTGAAACAATGCTAGCTACACAGTGAGTATGCAATAAATATTCTGAATAGACAAATGAATGTTTTCTGCATTAATTATATCTTATTTATCAATATCTTATCAATTTTTCCATTTTATCAGCCCCAGAAAATTAATACCTTAACTTTGCTGGATAAAAAGAATACCTGAGTACATCTGAAAACATACAGCAAAAGAAAACCTGGGTATATCTACAGCATAAGATACCAATTCCTAAGTGTCACAGAACTGTTACAGAAATTATAATTCTTACCACCCACATAAACCTACCTGATAGTAAGAAATATAAATTCTATTACAGTTATAATTGTTATTCTATAACAATTCTATAACACTCAGGAATTGGTACCTTACAGACTTGAAGCTTGAGTGATGAGTCATCCAAGGCAATAAGCATAATCAAAATCAAACAATAGGGTAAAACTAAACACTACAGAGGTATCAACACCTGAAAAATCTTTCAGAGAATTCGATGGATCAGTAAAATTAGAGACAGTACTTCCAAGAGAAGAGCACAAAATAAAGGGTGAAAAGTAGAAGATGAATGGTTACCTGATAATACCTTTGAGATACTTCTATATTTCATTTTTCAAGTAGGTCATGTTTCCTAGATTTGCTTTGCTAAATTATCAGGAATATTCTATACACCATAGAAGAGAGATTAACCTTATAGAAGGAATGATTACTTTTGTCTTTCAGTATACCTATATATTTTTTGCATTCAGTTAAGTATAGTATTTCATAAAGGAGAAAAGTCAAACACACATGCCAATGGAAAGTTAATTTCATATATTTAAAACACATTTCCATGCATGCAAGACAGATGTAAGGATTGTAACCTTCCTTAAAAAAGAGACATGGGAATTTACTTCTTTTGATTTCCTTAGAACATGTGTTTGTAGTAAAAAGAGAATAATAAGACATTTCTAGCTAAAGTAGAATTCATGTTTGAATATAGCAGAAAGTTATTTAGGATTTTTTTATTTAAGTTTGCTGGATGTCAGGACTTTAAAGTAAGACATAATTCAATAGCAATAATGTACTTTTATGGTTTATGGAACTGGAGAGTGTCTTGGACCAAGTGATTTCATAAAGATTAATTTAACAAGAATAATTAGTACAAAAGATTTAAAAAAAAAAAAAAGACTGACAACAGGGACAACACAAGATCTGATCATCTGACATGAAATTTAAGGAAATCATGGTGACTGTAGCACAAAACAGAGAAGACAGACTGAGAGCCAGGCAGAGGGAGAGATCAATTTGACTTAGAGGTTACTTCATTATGGACAATAATGTAATAGATAATAAATAAGTAGTAGTCACATAGAACTTTAATTCATACTACTTCATTACTATATCACTTCTTATGGACATTAAAGTAATAGGTAATAAATAAGTAGTAGGTCCATATAACTTTAATTATATATATGATAATGACAAACTATTTTGGTTTAGTTTGTCATTATTAAAGACTGTTAATAACAATATGCATGTTAAAAAATTAGAATGCATACAAAACATGCACAAAAGCACACACATCACAACGCTGAGATCTCAAAATACTTCCTTGATTTACTTCCATATTCCAATGTGTTTTGTAATGAGCATATTTTGAAGAAATAGTAACATTGTTTACATATACCTGGAATTTGTAGAGTGAAAGAAAAGAAGTAAAATTCATCAATTATAATCACATTCTGCAAATTATGGATTTCATGTTCACTGTTTCTTGTCTTTGAGGAAGTTGTAGAAACATTTAGAAACTTAAGTGTCTTTTAAAGAAAAAGTTTAAGTTTAGAACACTTACTGCTTTCCAGTGAATAGAAGATAATACCTCAGTTGATTACTTTCTTTCATGTAAAAGATGCCCTTTACTCAGCAGTAAATTTCCTTCCCAATTAGTGTTGATTAAAAAGTGCCCTAGGGAGCAGCTGTCATGGTCTCTACAAATCTGTTACTATATAGCTTCTTGTCCTTTCAAAGATATTTGTTTTAATACATTACAGAAGGTATATTAACGATGCCACTTAAAAAAAAATCCCTAGTGTGTATTTTAGAGTACAAAATCAGCCAATACAAACAATTCCAAGTCAATATTTAAAATGGCAAGAATGGATTTTCTGTAAATATTAATGGCATTATAAACACTGCCTGGCAGCCTTTGAATGCACATCTTTAGTAGAAAATGAGCATAGTTACTAATTTTAGATAGGATGATTACAAAATATATGATATGCATTATCTCACTAGTGTTCGCTAAGCTACTATTCCATTCTCCTTGGACTAAGATAGAGAATTAGGTTTTTTTTGTTTGTTTCCTTGTGGAAGAGCTTTAGTGCTTCATAGACTACCACCTGAAATTATCTTCACCAGGAATTTTGCACAGCTGGTTTCCTTCAATGTTTCAGGTCTCAGATTAAATGTCACATCCCTAGAGAGGTCACAATTATTCATACTCATTAAACTTTTCAAGTCCACATGTATTATGTATCAGGTCACACATTCAATTCTTTTATAACATGAATTATAATGCATATTTTATATATGTTTATATTTTCTACTTTGTTACTATTTTTCATTAGTAAAACATTTGTTTCCTTGAATACACATTTACCCACACACAAATGCTTAATTTACTTCACTATGCTCTCCCCCCAAGGATTATTTAAGTATTGCTAATTAAAGATAGAAATGAAAATGATATTGCAATTCATAACAATTTAATATTTTTACTTTGATCATTGTTAGATGAAAGAGCTCTTTCATTAGTTATAAAACATTTTACAACTTTCTATTTTAATGTTAAATTTCTAATACCTTGATGTGTTTCCCCCTTGGGGAGTTGTTAGATTGTCTTGTCTTTTCTGTGTCTACATTACAGAGTTCTAACTATATAATACTAACAACTCCATATAAGTGTCTTCACTTGAAAGTGTGCCTTGGCCTTGAATTATACATAAATGAATAAAATTTTATTTCTAATTTCAGAAAAAGTCTTCAAATGATTTGGAGTTTATAACAGTAGGCTTATACTTTTTTTGTAATACAGAAATGAGTTAACATTTAATATTAATTTTAAAACTCATTAAATGCACATATTGTTTTAATTATTATTGTTATGTGCAAACCATTCCAAATTTCATGCCATCATACAACAATCTTTTTACTGTGCTAAAAAGTAGTAAGTGAGGGAATTTAACAGGACCCAGAAAAGATGGTTTGTCTCTGCCCCATCATAGCTGGTAATGTCTAAAACCCCTGGAGGCTGAAATTGGGAGCCTTTTTTATTCCCATATCTGGTTCATTAACTAGAATGACTCTAAGGGCTTATTTGGATCTCTCAATCAGAGACATAATATCTTCATGTGGCTTGATCTCAGCTGATCATGAAGACTTGGTTTCAAGATGAAACATACTGAGCAAATATACCCAAAGCCAGTGATTCAAAAATCCAGGTGAAAACTGCATTGCCTTTTAGGGCCTAGTCTCAGAACTCATAAAATGTCACTTATAAGTTTCAAATTACCCATGGCCACTTTAAAACCATCACACATGTATTTTCACATATCTTCAGATACATATTTACATGCTATGCAATTAGAGAAATTTCTTAAATTACATTATTTCTTATTACTACTGGCCATAATAGTATTTATTCTAAATTCTTTGACTCAACACAAGAAAAAGATGGAGATAATGCAGGTTGTCCATTTTGTAAGAGTACTACATATAAACTTAATCATGAATTAGGTTTATACCTACAGGAAATTTACAGATGAAATTTTTTCTATCAAAATTATAGGAAAATAATTTGGTGACACAATATGCATTCTCTTAACAAAATTACTAAATATTATCTTATGTCACTTCCAATCATGTTTATTTTCCAACTGAAGAATAAACTTACATATGTCCTTTATTGAATTCTACGTATTTATATGAATTTTGTTTGATATTTCTTCTTCAAAATTGAGACAGCACTGTGTCTAGGAAACGTAAGATTTCTAGATATCATCCAGGCTTAGAATCTCCATAGTGGGTACATACAGGGATTAACTTCTGAATCATTCTGGTGTCAACTCTGTTGGAACTGGCTCTGGGGACATTAAATGAATTTGCACTACCAGAACTTACACAGTGAAACCTGTCCTATGTGGTTTACAAGAAGTTGTTATATTCTTCTGTCACATTAAATTGCTTTTCATTTTTTTTAAACCTAACCCCCAGCATTTATCTGAGAAATGTGATTATATCCTAAAAGAGAGGGAATATGTATATACATTTTGCTTCTTTCATATTTTTATTGCTCCCAGAAAAGTGTCACAAATGAAGAAATACTTATTTTAAGATATTGTCCTGGGTTCACAAAATCTAATTACTGAGAAAGTGATATGATAGACTAGCAAGTGTAATTGAATGCTTTTCTTCATTTATGTGTATTTCTAGCTTTTCTCCATAAAAGTCTTCTACATTTTGTAGCACTCTTCTGTTTCAGGAGCTGGCATTTATAACTCAGTTTCACTGTCTTCCTTATTTTTTTCTTAAACTTATTATTTTAGAATACTGTAATTTTCAAACAATGTCACGGAAAGATGACTGACTTTATAATGAAAAATTATATCCATTTATTTTAAAATAATATATTCAATTTTAATTTTCAGTAGTTTTTGTGCTGCAACATCAATATTGATTCTGACTTTTAATATTATCCTTGATGTAAAACAAATACTTAATCCAATGGTAAGTTCAATTTGACTACTTCAATGAATCTGAAATTTTCGATCTGTTCTTTTCACAGAGCCCATGATTCCTCTTTACTGAGACTCATTTATCAAGAATAAAAAAAACACTTGCATAATTGAAGTGGATTTTAAAGGGCCAAAGTGACAAATACTGGAACATCACTGATACCCGTAACCACAGTTTTCTACTCCTAAAGAAAGAATAATTTCAATTGCCTGACTTCTAAATTAAAAAAAGAAAGAAAAATAGGAAAGGAAAAAAATGTTTTTGTACATAACTCTTTTTTCCCCTGAAATTGTTACTGACTGACCTGGAAGTTAGCAATATCATTGTAGTATTCTAAAGCTATCCTGCTTTAAAATTAATTGCTTTGAGTGGAGAGCAGTAAAGAAATTGCAGTTTGTCACGCTACTTTTCCAACATTTTAATATTAGCTGGTCTCACAAACTCTGCATAGTAAATGATATATTGCTTCTCTAATAAAACAGATTTGCAATCAATATAATTTCTATGTTTTCAAAAATTGAAGAATTGTTTCAGTTGAAAACCAATTATGAAAAAACGTAATATTTTCTCCTTAAAGGCATGAATCTTTAAGAAGGCTATATTAATTTAGAAACAATTCTTTCTCTAGAAATAATATGTACCACTTATGGCCGGGATGCTGTGCATGCTGGTACAAATTATACTGTGTATAATTAAATTGGGCATACATGTGACTCTCATAAATTTAATATTAATTATTTTGTCAGCACTATCTGTTAACTATTGCTGCTCATTGTTTTCAAATAATAAAACTGATGTCCAGAGTGAGTATATAACAACATTTGTGAGCCTCCTTTAAACTAATGGTAAGTCTCCAGACAAGGGTGAAGACTGTAGGCTAATTGTAAACCATTAGGCGGCAAACACAACAGCTTAGAGACAGGATCAGGGGCAGGTTGTTAAAGTTATGCTATAGGGGAATCAAAAGCTTTCACTACAAGACATTAATAACAGATTCAGTCTGGCATCTTTTCTATGATCAGGCAATCTATTAACTCAGCCAAGATTTACTGAGAACCAACTGTGTGTCAGCCACTATACCAGAAACTGTGGCTATACAGAGAAATATGGTTTCTTCCCTGGAACACTCTTCCGTGCAGATGAGAAGATCACAGTATACAAATTACAGCAATGAACTGAAGTATTGGAGTAGAGAAATCTACAAATTTCTCTGGGGACACAGAGAAGGTGAAAACTTTCTTCTTTTAACAGGCATCTTTCCTCTGATCCTAATTCTTTAGTTTTCTGTTTTCGTCCCTTCTCCCTTTACCCTTCTCTTTCTATATTTTATCTGTCTAGATAAAGTCCATCTCTTCTTTGCACACGATTGTATTAACATCTCACTTAGTTACAGCAGAGAACCACACAGCTTGTTTCCTAAGCTCAGTGCAGTACATGCATGCATGGCTTTCCTTGTCTTTTGCCTACACTTTTCCTTTTCTAATAAGATAATGTAAACATCCAGCCAACTTTTGACCTAAATTCTCCGCTCGCCATTGCTCTACTAGTCCTATGTATATTTAACACATAGTTTGCAGATACAAACCTCTAATAATTTTTTTTTCTCAAAAATATTTAGCTACAGCATAGCGATTAACAACAATTTTGTTTCCATACGCACCTGTGTGGGAGTTCCTTTTGCATATACAACCAAAGCAAACTTTCCGAAAAATATTACATGAGTTCACCTCATCTGAGCAAGTTTCAAAAGATTCTTCTTCAATACAGTTACATCTATCAGCACTTATACCAGTGAGTCATAAGAATTACCGTATGCTCACATGATCACTAACACAGTTTCATCTTACGTTGTAATTTTGCTGCTCAAATGACCATATGTCATTTCTCATTGATATTTCTGTTTCTTTTGATTCTAATATGTTTACTGTTTGGATTTCCTCTTCTATACATTTTCTATTCATATTACTTGCAATTTTAATATTACAGTAGCTTCTTTTCTTGCCAAATTGCACAAAATGTCTTGATATCCTATATATTATCTACTGGTTTTAGAAATTATAGATACTTCTTCCAAATTTATAATCTATTTGTCATATGTATTCCTGGGATGCTTCATTGTACTGAAAATCTTTATTTTATTTAATTATTGTCATAGATTTACCTTAAGGTTGTGCTTTGGGAATTTTATATATTTCTCCCTTACCCCTAGATTACAAATACAGTTGTATATATACTATATATTAACTGAATACTTTGTTCTTCATATTTATTCTTAAAACAAACATACATCACTTTTGTACATGGTGCCATGTAAGAAACAAGTTGAATGTTTCTCCATATAACTTACTTTTCTGAACACCACTGTCAAAAGAATTCTCTATTCATTCACAGATCCATATTGATTATACATTTAATTTTTACATAAAGAAGCAAATCCAGAATGGTGGAGTACAGATCTCTGAAAATACAATCCTTCACAAGAGCAATGACAACAATGGCAACAATTTTCAATATTCATTTTTTAGGACTTTGGAAATTAACCAGAAATTTTCAAAAATCTGGTAAACATTGATTCAACATAAATGGCTGAATCCCAGTAAGAACAGTAAGCTCTGTAGCATTTAAACTTGTTCTGTTGTCATCTCCTTCCTAACTGCTGTCGCCTTGAAAACCAACAGCCTAACGATGATGGGAGCTGTGAAAACAAGCAGTCTTCTAGCCACCAGGGAGAGCAGAACAGGTTTGGAACTGTCTAAGAGCTCATCCTCAGACAACTGTAGCAATTTGACTTGTGAGCTCCCTGAAAAGCTTCAATCTTTGTGCTTTTCTTTGACCTGACTCAGAATTCACTCTGTACAAATGACACCATCCTGTTTGCATTCTTCAGAAACAATCAGTGGCAATTGTTGAACATCTCAGCTCCTAAGGCAGCAATAGCAGTTGTCTAAAATGTTGACCAATGATCTTAAAATGAAAACCTTTTTCTTTTTAAAAATGTACAGTTTCCTCAGAGAGCTTTGAAGAGCTCTGACAGATTCCAAGAAATCTAGAAGTTCATGTACCTGTGCTGGTCTTTGTGCATGACAAGGAAAAACCTGAGGAAGGCCTAAACTCTCATGTGTCACTAACCTTGAGGCTATATAGAAGCAAGAAGTGAAGGCTAAAGCAGACTTGTTAAAGCCGTATGCCGCCTACTGGAGTGGTAAAATATACCCTAATGCGCACAGAGCCTAGGAACAAAAGCTGAGAGATTTATTGGTTCAAAGCATTTAAAAAAACTTCTGTTCACACAGAAAGGTAATGGAGCAGAGACTTCAGTGCCATATGTGACAAACGAAGCTTTACAGAACAAGGCCAGTAAAATCACCACACAGAAGACACAAACAACAACAACGAAAATAAACAACAAAGACCCTGGGAAGAAATATTTTGATTTCAAGTGTTACGTACTGTTTACTCAAAATTCCAAAGAATGTGGTGGCATGCACAAAAAAAGAAGAGTATGTCATGCATGCAGAAAAAATAAAGCAGTCAAAAAAAGCCTCTCAGGAAGCATATACTTAATACTCTAAATAAATGCATGATTTACTACATAAAATCTTTAAATAATTTGTTATAAATACATTCAAAAACTAACATAAACCATGTCTAAAGAAATAAAGGAAAACATGAGAATAATGGCTAACCACATATAAAATAACAGTAAAGAAGTAGAAGGCATATTTAAAAATTAAAGAGAAATTTCGAGTTGAAAAGTATAAAAACTGAAGGGAAAAAATAAATTTACTAGAGGGGAACAATGGTAAACTTGAACTGGTAGAAGAAAGAGTCACCTTTCTTTCAGATAGGATAATTGGGATTATCAAGCCTGAGGAACAGAAGAAAATAATAAAGAGGCCAGGCACAGTGGCTC
Source organism: Cacajao melanocephalus (assembly GCA_963573385.1). Taxonomy (NCBI): domain Eukaryota; kingdom Metazoa; phylum Chordata; class Mammalia; order Primates; family Pitheciidae; genus Cacajao; species Cacajao melanocephalus. Next base: position 11,962 of record CAUYLG010048051.1, on the reverse strand, counting down.
ATGCCTGTAATCCCAGCACTTTGGGAGGCCGAGGTGGGCAGATGGATTGAAGCCAGGAGTTCGAGACCAACCTAGTCAACACGGTGAAACCCCATCTCTACTAAAAATACAAAACGTATCCAGGCATGGTGGTCACTTGTAATCCCAGCTACTCAGGAGGCTGAGGCAGGAGAATCACTTGAACCCAGGAGGCAGAGATTGCAGTAAACTGAGATTGCACCACTGCACTCCAGCCTGGGTGACAGAGGGAGATTCCATCTCAAAAAAAAAAAAAGAAAAGAAAAAAATGAATAAATCCTCAGAGATTTGTGGAACAACATCAAGTGTACCAACAAATGCCTAAAGGAGATCCCAAAAAAGAGGAGAAAGAAACCATAGTGGAAATTATGTTCCAAAAGATAATGGCTAAAAGCTTCTTAAACTTGATTAAAAGCATTAACCTGCACATCCAAGAAATTCAGCAAACTCTGAGTAAGATAAATCCTAAGTTATATACCTAAACACTTCATAATCAAACTGTTGGAAAACAAAGAGAATCTTGAAGGCAGAAAGAGAGACACTACTAATTATGTGGGAATCCTAATAAGATTAACAACTGATGTCTCAACAGAAACCAGGGAGCCCAGAGGTACTGGAATGATATATGAAAAGTGCTGGAAGAAAAAGACTGTCAATCAAGGATTCTGTTTAACACTATCATTCAAAAGTGAAGAAACAATAACGCATTCCATGGTAAAAACAAAACAAAAATTTTGGAATAGGTGTAGAGAAGGAGGCTATAACAAATTTTGCTCTTCTTTATCAATTGATTTGTTATGGTATCTTGGTAAATTTATCAATCTCTTCATTTTGCTAAGTATTCCCCTAGAAGCATTAAGGAGCGCATAGGCCATGTCAAAAAGGCAGTTTTTACAGATTAAAATGAAAAGACCATACCATTGGAGGCTAGAAACCTCAGGTTCTAAATACAGGCTTATAAAGTAGCTGTAGAAGCTGAGGTTGCTTCCGGGTTTTTGTTTTCATGTTGTAAGATGAGGATGTTATGCTGGATCAGTGATCCTCAATCTTTGTTTTTTTTCTTACTAGCAAATCTGAGGAAGATGACACACTCCATTAGATACATTTTCTCCAGATGATATTTTCTAGTGAGGATGGGTTTAGGGTCATAATAGAATCAGACCTAAAGTACAGATCATGTCTGCGATATTTACTATTGTAAGTTTTTAAACGAATAAATAAATAAGGGTAAGTGATTTTCCAATGTATTATATTGTATTACAATAAATTCTATTATATTCTATTATATTCATTTGATTAAATGAGAACCTATATGAAGTTAAAATTTTATTTTATAAAATATTCCAGCTAATGAATAAATAAGAAATGAAAGAATCAGAGAATCACTGTTTTGCAACCCTGCTAATTTTGGATGACAATGAGATGGGGACATAGAAGTTTATTATTTTATTTTTCCTATTATTCTATCTCTTTAGAAGTTTCCATAATAATGTTTACAAATCCTATAAATACCTACACTTGCCTTTGATATTTCTAATTTGTACCATTGACCTTTTTCTGATCTTCCACAAACAGATACAGAATTCATTATAGTTGTCATAGTATAAAAATTATAGGCTAGGTGCAGTGGCTCACACCTGTAATCCCAGCACTTTGGGAGGCCGAAGTGGGTGGATCACTTGAGCTCAGGAGTTCGAGAGCAACCTGACCAAGATGGTGAAACGTTGTTTCTACTAAAAATAAAAAAAGTAGCCAGGTGTCATGGAGGGCACCTGTATTTCCAGCTGCTCGGGAGGCTGAGGCATGAAAATCACTTGAACCTGGGAGGTAGAGGTTGCAGTGAGTCAAGATCACGCCACTGTACTCCATTCTGGGCAGCAGTGTGAGACCCTGACTCAAAAAAAAAAAATCATAGTATAAATGAGTGACTATCATGACTGATGTTAGTATATATGTAGTATATTATGTTAGTATATAGTATATTATAATAGCAGTCATGATAGTCACTCATTTTCACTTGTTTTTCAAAGTAGACCTATATTATGAATATTTCTTAGTCTTATGATTTTTATAATACATTTGTCAAGTTTTAAAGTCCAAATAATATGCTAATTGGCAGAAAATTTAATTTATGGATTATTCGAGGTAATTGACAGTTTTATAATATAGTGGTATCTTGCCCAAGAGCGTAAAAATCACCTAAATTCTTTATTAATATTTTAATTGTTTCAGTATATAGATCTGCATATTCTTGAATATGTAAATGTCTAGATATATTTACAAATTTTATTGCTAAGAATACAATTTGTTATTATACCTTCAGATTAGTTATTGCTGGTATAGAGAAACAGTACTGATTGTTTAAATTTGGTTTTCATCAAGAAATATTGCTGAGTTTTCTTATGATGTCTAATTGTTTTTCATTTCGGTAGGCTTTCTGTGAAGAAATCATATTATCTGCAAATAATGCTATTTTTTATCACAATTCCTTTCCATCTTCACAACTCTTCTTTCTTGCTATCTCCTGAAGCGTCATTTCTTCTACTATGGTAAAATATATCGCACAGAGATCTTCAGTACAGAACATTATTAGGTTTTAGTTGTCTTTTCTCAAGGCCTTCACATTAAGTGTTCATGTCTTATTTTCTTATTTCCCAGCTCATTATTTTCTCATCATGTTGGAATATACATTACAATGTAGAAATGTGAAAGTAACTCTCTTTAGTACTCAAGAAAATTTCAACTGAATACTGAGGAAGATAATGAGAGTGACTCTCACTCCCTTGGAATGGAGGATTCTGAAAAAGCAAATTATGCAGCCACGTCTGTTATAGACTCAGTATTAACCTGTGACTCCCACCAAGCAAAAAAGAACTACCTACAGACATTTCCTCTTTATATTTCCTAGTTTTGTTGTTTACAATCCTGTTTGAATTTCCTTATCTCTTTTACTTATCTTTGAAGAATCAGTGTGTTTTTAGTACATATATGAACACTCAAAAGTCTTTGCTACAAATTTGCTAGCTATCCAAAGCTATAAATAAAAGTAAACAGGAGGTTCATTTTTTCTTAATTACTATAGATCTTAATGCTTTTTATAAAATATATTCCAAAATTATTATTCTTAAACTGTTTAAGAATGTTTTAAAGGTAACTGTTTGTGTTTTAATGTAAACATTAAAAATTTGTACATTCTCCTTTCCAATACATTGGAGATGGCATACTAGTCTAAACCCCTAAAGGCAAATACCAGTTAAAATGGCTAAATTGTTGAGAGAACAAAAATTAACAAGATAGTGTGTTTATTGGTTAAATTATATGTTTAATGTGCATATAATTTTAGAAATAACCATACTTTTGTTGGTATTTGGTTGTGCTTCATTTTAATATTTGAAATGACTGTGGGAGTATATAAAAGAATCAGTGAGCTTTGTAAACCAAGTGACATAAGGCAACCTCATACTATTCATATACATAATTCTTAATTGTGTAACTGTTCTTTGATGGCTGTTGTAGTAAAAAAATTAAACTAAACTTTGTTTAAGACAATTTTTAAAAAGTTGATTTTAACATTGAAGACTTTTTTGACATAATTCTAAAGACATTTAACAGAATCAATGATCATGGGACACAGTTTGGGATAGGCTATTCTAAAAGAACCTTACCTTGTTTCCTGGTTTTTGCCCTCCTTCTAATTTCCATTTAAAAATTCTAATAATTAACAGAAAATCTAAAAAGAAAATCTAATGATCAATAGTGGCCATTTTACTTAACTAAAGACATCATTTTAAAACTAATATTAGGTGAGATAGCATTGCAGTGCACCACACTTAGAAAAGTGCATGCAGTTAGCAAATTGTGAGAACACAGAAACAGGGGTGGGAAATTCCACCCATGGCCGGAATCCAGCCATACCCATTTATTCAGTTCCGCTGCTTTTACTCAGCAGTAGGAATGAGTAGTTACAACAGAGACTTCATGGCCCACAAAGCCAAAAATATTTACTATCAGACCCTTTAAAACGTCAGTGGTCCCTGATATACAATATTTAGGTGTGATTTTTTTTAATCTTAAAAATGGTTAATATCTAAGGAGTTTTTCTAACAAACATATCCTAAAAGACAGGTATCTTTCTTTTTAAGATATGTTTAAAAAAAAAAAAAAAAAGCTTTTTTTTGTTGCAAATTTCATCATAGACAGTTGGATTTACTGTTGTGTATTATTTTTTATTTGTAATTCATGTTGATGTACACTTAGGTCAGTGTACCCTGGAGGTGTATGTTCTTCACAATTATGTATCAACAGACGTTTCTAAACTCGTTTTGACAACTTAAAATCAATAAGCTAATGCCATCTCTACATTTCTCGGCCGTTCTTAGCTTGAGTTGTGCAAATTATTTTAAGTATTTGAAACCATATCTTTGGGGCAACACTAATTAGTTAAGTTTAAACAAGCTAGATGTGAATGATTAAATCTTGTATTAAAATACGGATGCCCTCAGCCATTCATTTCTTTTTCAGTGAAATGTATTGTAATCATTTCTACTTTATGTGTCTGGAAGCTATATGTCATTTCTGAACTCTGGAAAGATGAAAGCATTTTACTGAAATGTAAGCAGTTTACTTTGCCATCTGTTTGCTAGTTTTGTCAACAGATTCAATTTAGACATTGTTTTAAAATATGAACAGGTTTCTGCCTTACATCTGCCATTTACAAAAATCTATGTTAATATAGTAATACAAAAATGATCATATAAATATTAAAAGGAATTATTAAATTTAGAAAAACATTTTGAACTTCTATTAGACTAAGGAAATATCTAATTATCTGGAAAAAGAAAACTTTGACATGAAAAAGTTTTCTTTTTCATGAAAAAAAAATGTGTAAATATTTTCAAATGACCAAAGGGGAAAAAGAATCTTAGAAAACCATGAAAATTTAAGGAAAGTGTAATTAACGTGAATATAGTAATACATGTTATACTTTGTGTTATTCCCTACGTTATATTATAAAGTAAACATAATAGTTAATAAGTTACATTTTCAAATGTTATGTATCATAAATATATCACATAGCTAGTTTTTTTTTTTATTAAAAACTTGTTTAATGTTACTGACTGATTAAAATCAGGCCAAATAAGAAAAATGGGTGAGAGCCAGGTTGTCAAGAAAAAAAAAAAATCACAGAGGAAATATTGGAAAGGTTACTGAACTTTCTGGGAGTGTCCTTTTCTTATGGTAATGCATAAGAAGTAGGACTGTGGAAAGTCTCTTTTGTTTCTAAGTTTTTCACACAATCTTAACATCTTGAAAACATACATTGATTTTATTGTCAACCCAGGAAATTTTAAGTTACTTCGCATTTAATTTTTAAAAACTTGATAGAAGGCAAGAATCTGTTTAGAGAGTACTTTATTCTGACATTTATTTTTCTCATGATGATGTGCTCTCTGCAGTCACAGACACTTGTCTTGGTGCAGGCACAAATCCAAAGAAAGGTAAGCAAGATAGGTATTGCCTGGATGAAGCTCTCCGTAAGTTAGAAATGTAAAAATATATATAAACAACATTACAGAACAAGTTGCCAAATGCTAGATAGTATAACATGCTCTTGTTGCTTTGTTATAAACTGTTACAAATAACTGTCTTTATAATTTTTCTCAAGTTCTACATTGAGAACATACCATATTTTTTAGTATATTCACAGGCGTGTGCCATCACCACAATCAATTTTGAAACATTTTCATATTTACCGCTAAAATAAACCATATGCCCCTTACTGCTGAATTTCTTTGTTTCCCTCCACTAATTATTTACATCTCTGTGGGTTTGCCTATCCCAGACATTTCATATAAATGAAATCAGACAATATGTGGTCTTTTGAGACTAGCTTTTTTCACTTAGCATGGTATTTTCAAGGTCTATATCATATGACAACACATATCTTTATTTCATTCATTTTTATTAATAAATAGCATGCATTTGCATGGATAAGCTACCTTTTCTTTATTGGTTGGTTTAGGGATATTTGAGTTTTTTCCATTTTATAGCTATTATGAATAATATTTTCATGAACATTCATGCACATATTTTAGTGTAACATGTTTTCATTTCTTTTGGATAAATACCTAGGAGTAAAATTACTACTATGGTAACTCTATGCTTAACTTTTTGAGGAACTTCCAAACTGTGTTACAAACTGTCTGCACTATTTTACATCCTCACTGATAATGTATGAGGATTCCATTTTCTCCATATCATCACTTATTATCTTTCTTTGTTATCACAGCCATCCTAGGGCATATAACGTTGCACTCATTGTGGTTTGGTTTAACATTTCCCTGATGGCTAATAATGCTGAGTATCTTTTATGTGCATATCACCATTTGTATATATTTTTTGGGGAATGGCTATGCAGATTATTTGTTCATTTTTATTGGGTATTTTGTCTTGATAGTATGGAGTTGTAAGAGCTCTTAATATATTCTGGATACTCATCTCTTATCAGAAATACCATTTTCAAATATTTTCTCTTATTCAGTGGGTTGTCTTTTTACTTTCTTGATGGTATTTGTTGAAGAAAAGAGTTGTTTAATTTTGCAAAAGTCCAGGCAATTTAATTTTTAAAAAATTCTAACACTTTTGGTGTCATAGTTAAGAAATCATTTCTTCTTCCAAGCTCAAAAAATTTATACCTGTGTTTTGTTCATGAGTTACATTTTGTTTAGCTTATATTTAGGGCTTTGTATTGTTTTGAGTTAATTTTTGCTTTAACATGAAGTGGAAGACCAATTTCATTTCTATGTGTGTTTATCCAGTGGTCCCTGTATCTTGAAAAGACTACTCTTTCCCAATTTGATCTTCTTGGCACTCTTGTGGATGACAGTTAAAGTTTTTATTGAATACTGGACATTACAGATAATATCTTGTAGAAATGCAGAATTCTGTTATTTTTTTCTTGAGGTTTTTATTTTAACTGGAAATTTAGTTGCTGGTCCAATTTTCTTAGGTTTGCTTTTATACTATGTTAGTGTAAACCAAAGGAAATCTAAGGCGTTTCTCAATCCCACAAAATTGGCACTATTTGAATTCTACACTCTGCATTCCCTTAGGATTTGGTCAGGACTTAAGTTTCAGCTTTGTTAGGATATGGTTTCTATTCCTAGGCCTGTTTAACATCTCAGCTACATGTTAAAAATATCACAATAGCAAAGACTTGGAAACAACCCAAATGCCCATCAATGATAGATTGGATAAAGAAAAGGTGGCACATATACACCAGGAATACTATGCAGCCACAAAAAAGGATGAGTTCACGTCCTTTGCAGGGACATGGATAAAGCTGGAAACCATCATTCTCAGCAAACTGACGCAAGAACAGAAAAGCAAACACCACATGTTTTCACTCATAAGTGGGTGTTGAACAATGAGAACACAAGGACACAGGGAGGGGGAACATCACACACAGGGGCCTGCCAGGTGAGGGGGCTAGGGCAGGGATAGCATTAGGAGAAATACCTAATGTAGATGACAGGGTGATGGATGCAGCAAACCATCATAGCATGTGTATACCTATGTAACAAACCTGCACGTTCAGCACATGTACCCCAGAACTTAAAGTATAATTAAATTTAAAAAACATAAGAAAAGAAAGTCAAACACCACATGTTCTCACTCATAGGCGGGTGTTGAACAATGAGAACATGTGGACACAGGGAGGGGAGCATCAGACACTGGGGTCTGTCGGGGGGAAATAGGGGACGGACAGCTAGGGGTGGGGAGCTGGGGAGAGATAGCATGGGGAGAAATGCCAGATATAGGTGATGGGGAGGAAGGCAGCAAATCACACTGCCGTGTATGTACTTATGCAACAATCTTGCATGTTCTTCACATGTACCCCAAAACTTAAAATGCAATTAAAAAAAAAAAAGAATGAGAAGGAGAACAGTTTTAACGAGGTTGTAGAGGGAGGAAGGTGTATAGCAGGTTTGGAATGTCAGGACAGAAAGTGGAATTGGAACATAGTAAGATAAGCTTGTTAGATAAGCTTGTTGTAATAAGTCAGTGCCTATCTTGTGAAGAACTTAGACTTATCAGTTGAGGAATTTGTCTATTAGACCTTTGAAGATGTTTGAATAAAGGATATTTTGGCACTGATACAAATGTCAGAGTATTGAGGCAGTATACATAATGGTTTAGACTAGAGGTCACCTAACATTTTCTGTAAAGGGCCAAGGACTAATTATTTTTAGGCTCTGGGAGCCATACAGTCTCGTATTACAACTACTTTTCTACCATTGTAGCCAAAAAGCAGTCATAGACCATATAGAAATGAATAAACATAACTTTTCACATAAAACTTGTTCAGAAAATAAATAAAAATAAAGATCTCTCTCCAGTGGTGGGGTCAGAAGTCCCAGATAGTGCTTTTTCTGCTCTTCCTCATGACCAGCACTGCTCCATTTCCACACACCCTTTCAGATGCTAGATCTGCAAAGATCCAAAGGTCTGATTTTTTGCATGTATATTGCAGTCCTCATGCAGTGTCAGGAGTCTCACCTTGACCTATGGAGCTCCCTCTCCGCAAAGCTCCATCCTCTCTGTTGCTTCATCCTACTGATTCTAGCCATTTCAGCTGCCCCAACTCACCATTTGTTCTTCAGCCTTTGTGTAAGTGGATATTCTGCTGGCCTGACTTCTGATTGGTTGGAAAACTACCCACAGATGTGAAGCTGGAAATTTGTATGGTTAAATTCAAGTTTCCTTCTATACAGAGAATATAGCCTTATGCTGCCTGATGCCATAGCTTAAAAACAGTTTTTCTGTCTTATAGTTCTTGATAGTGGCAGGGCTAACCCAACACTAGTATTTTATTATAGCTATTTAATGTAGACTTTTATAAGGACCCCTTATAATAAGTATATATTTGTTAATCTTATCTAAATACTTAGAATCATATTATTTTCACAGGATATTTATTCCATAAATTATTTGTGATAAATGATATTTCACCATATATGTAATATCCTGGATTGTTGTTTATAATTCTGCCTTACAACATTTTGTAAAATTCTAAGAGAGACTGATAATTCTAAAATGGCAGTAAAAATTACAACGTACCTATTTCAATAGCAAAAGTCTAAGGAAAACTGAAAAATACCTGCTATAAATTAGCTGAATTATTTGAATGCCATTCAAATTACTGGAAATCGCTTACTAAAGAGTACAAATAACACATTTGCTGAAAATGATAACAAGGGAGAAATTATTCTAAATAAGTAGAGTGCTCAGCTGGAGGAAATAATTAGGTAATGAATGGTTAATTGGTAGAGTAGGAAGTTGGTGTGTAGGTACATTAAAGAAGATTAAAAAGTCTCAAGAGATGGAGCAAGACAGAAAGCAATTTGTTGTATTAACCACTACTCTTCCTTCCTCCACATTTCTTAGAGATATGTAACAGCATCATCTTTCACTGAGAAAACTGGTATCTTTTATTTATTCACCAAATCATAAAAATTACGCAAGTCAGTATAGAGCTACTTAACACATGGCAGCTAGAAAATGATCACAGACGAAATGCTTACGTACAGTAGGCCACTGCTGTTCTCACCCTTCAGTATACTATCGGAGAAATAACTCGTTGTCTGGTAGACTATGAATACACTTCCCTCAAATAACTTTATTATGTAGTGTTATTTTATTTATGAGATACAATAAATCACTAAGTCATATGAAATTCTGTTCAATGGGAAGAGACTCTCTAATATCTCAAAGACTTTAATTTCTCTAAATTCGCTTGCAAGTTGAAGTTTTTGTAATCACATCTCCCAGCCCTAGGAAAAACGCAGTCTATATTTGCAGGTTCCAGAAGATGTATACAGGACTCCCAGTTAAATTATATATTACATTCACAGAAACAACATTTTTGTATAAGCATGTCCTAAATGTTGCATGAGATGCATAAATACAGTAAGTTCTCACTTAACATCATAGATAGGTTCTCAGAAACTGCAGCTTAAAGTGAAATGAGGTACTGTATAATGAAACAAATTTTATCATATGCTAAATTGATAATAACGAGAGTTAAGTTCCTACTGCATACAATATGTCTTTTCACTTTAAGTCCCAGTTTCCAATAATCTATTGCTACACTATAAACTATTTATTATTCATTTGTGGAAACTTGTTTTTTCTGGTTTTAAATATTTTTTATTTTTTTAACTTTTTTTTTTTTTTTTTTTTTTTTTTTTTACAATTTGACTACTTTTCTTCAATGTTGGATAAAGATGTTACTTGCTCCCAAACAACAAGAACAAAAAAAAAAAGATAAAACTATAGGGATTTTGTTGATATAATTAAGACGTCTAAGTAGCCGATCTTCAGCCAATAACAAGAGAACTTATCCTGGGTAGTATGCAGGCATTCTCTGAAACAGGAGACTTGAGAGTGGAAAGATGCTATGCTGTTGGTTTGCAGAAAGTAACTATACAGTGAATTGCTATGGAAGGAATTCTTCTGGGACCTCCAGAAGAGTTCATCACCAAAAGGAACTGAATTCTGCCAATTACCTGAGTAACTTCAATAGATGGCCCTGAGCTCCTGGCGAGAACACAATAGTCAACATCTTGGTTTAAGCCTTGTGAAGAAAAGGAACCAAGTAGACTGTGTCTGGACCCTTGATCCAGGGAAACTGTGAGATAATAAATGTATGTTGTGTTAAGCCACTAAATTTATGATCATTTTTTATGCAGTTTAGAAAACTAATACAGAAACTTTAGTGCACAGTATAATCAGTTAGATGTGATTACACTTTCACTTATTGCAGGTAGATACCTTCATCTAGTCCAAATGCTGTTTTCTCTTTTTCCTAAAATACATCCTTAGATAAAATATAGATGAACATAAAAAATTTTATTCTAATTTTCCCTTATATCTGTAGCTTTTCTCCCTTATTAAATTCTAAAATCCAGAGTTTATCCTTATTTGTCTCCCAGTGTCACCTACCAAGTGGCAAAGTTTATTCTCGTATTCAATCAATATTTGCTGATTATAAAAACAAAACAATAAAAAACCGGCGTATTGTACATTTCATAATTAAATAAATAAAACAATGATGTAAATAAACCAAGAAAAATAGTTAATTGGCTAATTTGCAATGCAAACTCATTGAAATAAGGTAAAATGATTTGTCTTTATTGAAATGTTTCCTCTTTCCCCTTTATTTGCATAAGTCCTCTTCTCTAAAAATTTTAAAATTTTAATAAATTTCCCTATATATTAAGTTTAATTTTCTCCCATTTTATTGTTTTACTTTAATAATTAGATCATATTCTGTTTTTTATTGTGTTAAGTTTTTAAATATAAGAATAGAGTATTTTTTGTGTAGCAGTATTTTATTAGTATTGCTATGATTAAGTTTTTGTTAATATAAGCTAAATATAGAAATGGCATTACTATGACCTTTTGGAAATCTTTAAAGTCTACTGCAATTGCATGTAGATGAACTATTTTAAACTTTAGGTGTTATACTTGTTTTTAGTACAATTGATATGCTTCTTTTTGGATAAATATAAACATCATACCTAAAATATTTAATATTTTAATACTTAAGAACTTTAGATATCTGTGCTTAAGAAAACTAACATCTCTAATTTATTATGTTGGTTAAGGTGAAAACATGAAGTAAGCTTTTATATACATAAAATTACTTTATTAGTTCAGCCTTGAGAAAGATAATTATGTAAACTCTAAAAACATTTGGAGCCTATGTGTGTCTTTGCATGTGAGATGGGTTTCCTGAATACAGCACACCAATGGGTCTTGACTTTTTATCCAATTTGCCAGTCTGTGTCTTTTGATTGGGGCATTTAGCCCATTTACATTTAAGGTTAATATTGTTATGTGTGAATTTGATCCTGCCATTTTGAGGCTGGTTGTTTTGCCT
>CAUYLG010048050.1:0-16566 GCA_963573385.1 Cacajao melanocephalus | reverse complement strand
CATTCTGATTTCGGGTGTTCTCAGCCTTTTTGCACTGGTTTCTTCCCATTTTTGTGGGTTTATACACCTGTCGTCTTTGTAATTGCCGACTTTCAGATTGGGTCTGAGTGGACGTCTGGCTTGTTGGTGATGAAGTTTTTTCTGTTTCTTAGTTTTCCTTCGGCAGACTCCCTTTCCCCACAGAGCTAGGCCTTCCCGGGTTCAGCTGTGCTTACTGTGAAACTCCCAGTCCTCAGCGCTTCCAATTGCTGTTCTCCTTGTGGGAACGGGACCAGCTGAGCCCGACTCAAGGGGCACCCAGTCGCATATACTCCGCACTGAGAAGCGCTGCGCAGTGCCGGGGCGCAGGCAAAACAGCTGCACTGGCCAAGAGTCGCGCTGGTGACCCGTGTGGCTCCTCCGCTGGGAATTTCCCAGTTTGTGTTCCACAGAAATTCGTCTGAAATTGCCGTGTCCACTTGCTCTCTGTGCTTTCACTGGGAGCTAAAATCCTGAGCTGTTGTTAATCTGCCATCTTGGATCTCTCCGCCCAGTGATGAAGTTTTTTCTGTTTCTTAGTTTTCCTTTGGCGGACGCCCCTTCCCCGCAGAGCTGGACCTTCCTGGTTCAGCTGTGCTTGCTGTGAAACTCTCAGTCCTCAGCGCTTCCACTTGCTGTTCTCCTTGTGGGGATGGGACCAGCCGAGCCGGACTCAAAGGGCACCCCATCCTGTATACTCAGCACTGAGAAGCGCCATGCCGGGGCGCTGGCAAAACAGCCACGTCAGCCAAAAAAGTCGCGCTGGCGACCCGTGTGGCTCCTCCGCGGGGAATCTCCCAGTCTGTGGGCAATAAAAATTCATCTGAAAGTGCGGCGTCCAGTCGCTCTCTGCACTTTCACTGGGAGCTACAATCCTGAGCTGTTGTTAATCGGCCATCTTGGATCTCTCTCCCAATAAATAAATTTTTCACCCAGTTGTTCTGTCACCTCATCTTATCTCAATCCACGGCACAGCTCAGACCATAATTAGATTTTCTGGGTTTATATTTATGTGTTTGTTTATGACTTGTCTCTAAATTAGGAATCACTAAAATCAGGAATCATGAATATCTTATTTATTCTGTATTCTCGGTATACAAGAAAGTGCCTGGCACATAGCAGACATTCAAAAAATAGTTTTGAACGAATGTTACTAAACTGTATTGTTAGAAAAGGCAATGTACCAAATTTATTAAAAGCACATAATTTGGGGCCAAATTTTGGTTGAGTACCATTTCTATCACATCATATTATGTGATCTTTGGCAAAATGGCCTAACCTTGTTAAGTCTTCATTTCTACATCTTGAAAATGGAGATAGTAACTATCTCAGAAGGTTGACATAAAAATTAGATAATGCTTATAAAGCATTCAGATTTATCTAAGTGTTTAGTATATGTTAGCTATTAATATTAGAGAAAATAAAAAAGACCTAATGGCATTCAGCCTAATATACTCCTCCAAACTTACTTCTGTTTTTTTGCCTGAAGGCTTACAGTCATTTATATATTATTGTCACAGCAAGTGTCAGAGCCAAATCTTTAGTATCCAGTTCTAATACTTCTGATCCTTGAGTAAGAGTTACTAATTACCTACATTTAATAGACTAGTACATACTTAATTAGGCATATTCTTGTCAGTTTTGACTTAACAACTAGTATTAATATTCAATAATTTGATGTTTCAAGAATAAACTTTTATTAACCCTAAAAATTACTTGAATCTAAATTAAGGTCGTGCAACAGTATTCTACAAAATCAAAGTTTTCCCATCATGGTTTCTGAAGAGACTTTAAGAGTTGGCCAGTTTCAAACAAGATGGTCTTTATAGTGACATACTGGGAGGAATCCAAATGGGTCAGTAAGAAACCCAGAATTATAGTTTGGCGGACTGAGTAAAGGAAGCTCAAAATAATAATGGAAGAATCCAAACAGTAAGCAAAGCACCATGGTACTAATACAAAAACAGACACATAGACCAATGGAACAGAATAGAGAGCCCAGAAATAAGGCTACACACCTAGAACCACCCGATCTTCAACAAAGCTGACAAAAACAAGCAATGAGGAAAGGACTCCGTATTCAATAAATGATGCTGGGATAACTGGCTGGCCACATGTAGAAGATTAAAAGTGGACCTCTTTCTTACACCATATAAAAAAATCAACTTAAGATGGATTACATACTTAAATGTAAAACCCAAAACTATAAAAACCTTGGAAGACAACTAGGCAATGCCATTCTGGAAATAGGAACAGGCAAAGATTCCATGACAAAGACACCAAAAGCAATTGCAACAAAAATAAAAATTGACCAATGGGATCTAATGAAACTTAAGAGCTCTTGCACAGCAAAAGAAACTATCAACAACATGTTTACAATATACAGAATAGGAGAAAATATTTGCAAATTATGCATCTGACAAAGGTCAAATATCTAGCCTCTGTAAAGAACTTAAACAAATTTACAAGAAGAAAAACAAAAAAGTGGGCAAAGGACACAAACAGACACTTTTCAAAAGAAGACATACATGCAGCCAAAAAGCATACAGAAAAAGCTCAATATCGTTGATATTGAGAAATACAAATCAAAACCACAATGAGTTACCATCTCACATCAGTCATAACATTTATTAATAAATGCCATAAGACTACAGATGCCAGCAAGATTGCAAAGAAAAGGGAACACAAATTAATTCAACCATTGTGGAAAGAAGTGTAGTGATTCCTCAAAGAACTAAAAATAGAACTACCATTTGACCTAGCCATTTTATCCCTAGGTATATACCCAAAGAAATATAAATAGTTCTATCATAAAGACACATGCACGTGCACATTCATTGCAGCACTATTCACAATAGTAAAGACATGAAATCAACCTAAATGCCTATCAACGACAGATTGGATAAAGAGAATGTAGTTCATATACACCATGGTATACTATGTAGCCATAAAAAAGAACAAGATTATGTCTTTTGCAAGAACATGGATGGAGCTGGAGGCCATTATCCTTAGCAAACTAACACAGGAATGGAAAACAAAATACTGCATATTTTCACTTGTAAGTAGAAGCTAAATTATAAGAGCACATGAACACATAGAGGAGAATAGCAGACATTGGAGCCTACCAGAGGGTAGGAGGAAAGAGAAGATCAGAAAAAATAACTATTGGATACTAGGCTTAGTAACTTAGTGATATAATAATTTGTACAACAAACCTCTGTGACACAAGTTTACCTATATAACAAATCTGTGTGTGTACCCTGAACCTAAAATAGAAGTTTTTCTTAAAAAAAAATGGAAGCCCAATCAATGGAATGAAAATAAAAGAGCAGCAGGAGCAAATGTTTGAATCTTTCTGAGATGTTTTAAAATTAAAGTAATAGTTACACAATCAACTTTTGGTTTTATATCCAGCCCAGAGTTAAGGCCCCAGGAACCATGTTCGAGGGGGTTATAGCTGACTTCCTGGGGAAATAATCTAGTACTAAGTGCAGCAAGAAAAAAAGCAAATTGAAAGTGGGACTATGGAAGGCTGGTTCTAAGAATATCCCCAATGATTCCTTCCTCCTGATATCCATGTTCTTGTGTAATCCCTTCTCCCTAAGTGTAGGTGGGACATAGTGATTCATTTCTAAGTAATAAAACATGGCAAAATAATGAGCTGTCACTTCCCAGACTCTAATTTCCATCTTTCTTCCCTCTTCCATTCATTCCCAGGCTCTGAGCAAAGCCAGCTGTGAGCTTCCCTATGGAGAAGCACATGTGACAAAGAACTGAGGGAAGACTTCAATGCAACAGCCAGCAAAGAAATGAATTCTGCCATCAATTACATGAACCAGCTTGGAACAAGAACCTGCCTCCATTGAACCTTCAAATGAGATTGCAATGCTGGCTGCCATTTTGACTGCAGACTTGTGAGAGACTTTGAGGGAGATATACTTCAGCTAAGCTGCTCCCAGATTCCTGATCCAGAAACTGTGAGATAATAAGTGTTTATTGTTTTGCTTTGGTTTTTTGTTTCTTTGATTTTTTTGAGATGGAGTCTTACTATGTAGCCCAGGCTGGAGTGCAGTGGTGAGATCTCAGCTCACTACAACCTCTGCCTCCCAGTCCAGGTTCAAACAATTCTCCTGCCTCAGCCTCCCAAGTAGCTGAAATTACAGGCATGCACCACCATGCCCAGATAACTTTTGTAACTTTAGTAGAGACAGGGGGTTTCACCATGTTGGCCAGGTTGGTCTTGAACTCTTGACCTCGTGATCTGCCCCCTCTTGACCTCCCAAAGTGCTGAGACTACAGGCGTAAGCCAGCGCACCCAGCCATGTTTATTGTTTAAAGTGGCTAAGTTCTGGGATCATTTGTTAGGCACTAGTAGATAATTAACACAGAAACTGTGCCAAAAATAAGGGTCCCATTAACTGAGACTCATTCATTTATTTGTTCACTTAACATTTATTTTTTGAGCATTGCTGAGATAAAACCATCCCAAGGACAAGAAGAGTTCTCTGTCTCTAAAAGTTTCATTTTATAGAAGTTCACAAACATCTAGAAAAGGCAGAAGTATCGAAGGCCCAGTAAGGGAAGGCATTCCAGAGAAGATAAACTGAGTTCTTGGCCAGACCTTTTTGGATACATAGCATTCGACAGACAGGCAGGATGGAGACAAAAAAAGTAGAGAAGTAAAAGCATGGTGGCAGACAGGAAACAGGTCTAGAATCTGAGACTCTACAGGTTAGTGAAAATTATGAGAGAAAAAAACACAGAAGAGAAGGAGCAGGGCTCATTTAAAGTTTGCTTTATGGCCAATAACAACCAGCATCAGGGACTCTGGAAAAGAAAAGGCCATCTTCTGCTGACCCTAATATTGTACAGGCAACTTATTAATTCTGTCAAAGATGGGAATGCAGAGGACATACTTTCTTCATTTGGTTTATTGCAACATCTCTAAGGCCATTGTTATACTACTACATTGTTCCTAAAGTTGAGTGAACCATTTATCACTAAAAATGAGGGAGAAACAAAACAAAACAAAAAATATTTTCAGATGCAACATCTTGAGGATTTGTATCTTATCAGCTAGACTCTAGAAATATAGCTAAAATATTGCATGTGTGTCATGAAATGTGGGAAGAGAAAAATTTTTAAGCCACAAATGCAAAACACCATTGGAAAAGATGACAGAATGATGATTATCATAGGGTTTTGAATTGCAGTTATACAAGAAGGGTGCATCTATTTTATTAGCATTAGACCTTTTCATGGCTCTTTCTGGAGTGTATGGGAAAAAATCTTATGAGCTTTACTCTGAAAATATTATTTATTTAAGAAGTGAACCTTTTGAAGAGAAGATATAGGATCCTCTCAAGCTTCTGTTAATGTTTTTATCACTGGCATCAATTTTTAATGTCTTGAGTTATTTAAGTTAGACCTTTCTGTGATGAACATTGTTGGGAAGGCTGAATTGTGTCCCCTCTAAAACTCATATGTTGATATTCTATCCCCTAGTACCAGAACATGATGATATTTGGAAATAGGGACTTGAAAGAAGTAATTAAGGTAAAATGAGGTTATATGGGTGGTCATTTATCCAATGTAAGTGGTGTCCTTACAAGAAGAGACAAGAAGCCGGGCACGGTGGCTCACGCCTGTAGTCCCAGTACTTTGGGAGGCCAAGGCGGGCGGATCACGAGGTCAAGAGATTGAGACCGTCCTGGCCAACATGGTGAAACCCCATCTCTACTAAAAAATACAAAAAAATCAGCTGGACATGGTGGCATGCGCCTGTAGTCCCAGCTACTCGGGAGGCTGAGGCAGGAGAATTGCTTGAACCCAAGAGGCGGAGATTGCGCCACTGCACTGCAGACTGGCGCCTGGCAACAGAGCAAGACTAGGTCTTAAAAAAAAAGAGAGAGAGAGAGACTAGAACACAGACACACACAGAGGATCATGTGAAGAAAGAGAGAAGATGGTCATCTACACACCAACCCGAACGACTCTCAGAAGAAATCAACACTACAGACAAGTTTATCTTGAACTTCTAGCTTTCAGACCTGTGAGAAAATAAATTGCTGTTGTTTAAATTACCCAATCTGTGGGATTTTGTTACGGCAGTTCCAGCAGACTAATTCAGCAGTCTTTATAGTTTCACAAACAGAATAAACAGAAAAAAAAATTGACTCAAATTTGATCTCATCCAACATAAATATATTTAACTCTGTAAACAGTTTCACATAATTTTCTCACTTAAAAAAGTAACTTTTGTTAACAAAAGACATTCATTGGAGATACATTTTATAATATACATAATCTAAATTTTAAAATTAAAGAGTCATTATCCTTAACCAGTTAATATTACAGTTTATTTCCAGTGGTTTTTCTTTACAAATACATGCACTAATGGTTCAAAATAATCCTAATGCATCATGGACATTGTTTACATATTTTCAATGTGACTTTGGGCAAATTGGTTAACCTCCATACATTTCAGTTTTGTCACCAGTAAAATGAGGATAATAAAAACTCTTCAGGTTTGTGTTAATGATTTATATTAAAGTGCTGTATACAAGGCACTTAATAAGGTGCCTGGCAACTACCAAGCAAACAATAAATGGTCTGTATATACTTCTATATCCTGCACTTTACCAAAAAAGGGTCATTCTGCATGTTATTTTTGCAATCTACTTTTTTTTTCATGTTTTATATAGTTATTACTAGCAATTTGTTACGTTCTGTTTCTGGGTGTAAAAGTGACCCATACATAAGAATGTCCTCTCCTGATCTCACGGAGTTTTTGTTTGAACAGCCTTTCTTCAAGACTCTCGGTGTAGAATTTCATGCAGTTTTAAGACTCTCGTTCTTTTAGCAGCCTCCTTTTGTTTAGGAAAATTTCTAAAAGCACAGTTGGAGTTAAGAACGCTCAAATTTGAGATGTTGCCAGGCAGTAAAGGAAAAACAGAACGGTTCCTGCTGACGCTGCAGCACAGCTGCCAGATGCCTTGGTTAACTTGTGGGAAGGGAAACAAAATGGAATTGCGAAATGAAATGCTTTGGAGACCACAAAATGGTAGAGGCAGAATTGACATTTACCCCTCTGGTACTTTTAATAATGGTTCTAAGGGTCATCTATACACCAAGCCCACAGGTCTGAGCCAGAGGCAGGCTGCCACCAGGGGGAATGCGCCAATAGGAGGAGACTCCAGTCAGGGTGCCAAGGGTACCAAGAAGTCACCTCTTCCATGGCCCCTACACCACCACTACTACCAAAAAGCAACCTCCTTCACCTGCAGGTTTGTTCATTGGCTTTCCTCAAAGGCATAAACTCACAAGAGAATTTAAGCCTGAAGTTCGTAGGATGAATGAGTTTCTAGTTCTTTTTCAAAGTGATTTTTCATGGGAGGAGGGAAACAGCTTGAGAGAACACTCAGCACATGTGGGTAAGAGACACACCAGCTCTAAAGGGTGAAGCAAATGAAAGGAAGGCTGGAGGCTGAAACTTTAAGCCAGCTCAGTTAAGTCTTGTTTACCTCCAGCTGTGCAGAGTCTAGTCAAAGCTGTGCAGGAGGAGGGAGTGGTGTGATAGGTAGTCAGTGTCGCTTACAAACACCCTGTAGCTATCATGAGGAAAAACTGCATCCTAACAGGGCATCAAGATATCGCCTGAGTGCATGCAGAGTAAGGCTGTCTCCATATAGAAAACACCTGCTTTTATCCAGTGGTGCTTTATGGAGCAGCTTTGGACCCTACAGAAAGACACAAGACAGGGAGGGTGGTGAGCTCCTGCCTGTCAGCAGTAGTTCTTTCTTCCAGTACATCATTATCATATCAGATCAATTCAACATATCTTTGCCAAGTGTCCAGTATGGGCAGGACATGGCGTGAAGGTAGCTCTGCCAAATGGAGGCCACTCTGGGGAGCTGGCAGCTCTATTGTGCAGCAGCTATATCCGAGGACTTTGGCCTGGGAAGTGAGGAAGCCAGTGACAGGAAGACTGGAGGAGAGATCCACATCCCAAACCCAAAGGGTCAATTGCCACATATGTTTACACTGCAAAGGAACACATGACACCACAGGCTGACCCAGTAGGGCTTTCCTGCCAACTAGCTTTTTAAAAAAGACAAAATTAGAGTGTCTCTGATGATAATAAATAATTTAACATGGATCTTTGAATAACCCTAAGAAACAGATGTGACTTTATTCCATAAGAGATAAATTTCATGGAACAATATGTTCAAGAAGGTGGATCAGGGCCGGGCGCAGTGGCTCACGCCTGTAATCTCAACACTTTGGGAGGCCAAGGCGGGTGAATCACGAGATAAAGAGATCAAGACCACCCTGGCCAACATGGTGAAACCCCACCTCCACTAAAAATGCAAAAATAAGCCAGGCATGGTGGCGCACACCTGTAATCCCAGCTACGTGGGAGGCTGAGGCAGGAGAATCACTTGAACCCAAGAGGCAGAGGTTGCAGTGAGCTAAGATTGCACCACTGCATTCCAGCCTGGCGACAGGGCAAGACTGTCTCAAAAAAAAAAAAGGGAAGAAAGGAAGGAAGGAAGGGAGGGAGGGAGGGAGGGAGGGAGGGAGGGAAAGGGAGGAAGGAGAAAAGAAAAAAGGAAGGAAGGAAGGAAAGAAGGAGGGAAGGAAGGAGGTCAATGGCAAAATAATTCTGCAGTTGGTTATATTTATTTTAATACTGTTCTTTTCTGCTTGTTTTTCTACCAGAGTTTGAAAGCATGGAACATTGTCAGCATAAACTTAATGCTATAAAGATGGCCCTAGTAGGACCCCTAAAATAACACAATTCTCAGACTTTGTTTACAAGTACGACTAAGCAATTTCTTTCATTTTTTGTCAGCATGCCTGAAAACATGGACTCTTCATTTCTTTGTCTGAAAATGAACATTGTACTGCCAGATGGGTAATGATGCCTCCCAAGCCTACAGTCTCCTTCTAAAGAAAACTGCCAGCTAGGACCCTCTGGAGGAAAATTGCTGCAGACCACTGATCCTAACTCTGGCTGAACATTAGAACCACTGGAGAATTTTTAAAACTTGTCGCTGTCCAGACCCTACCCACAGAGATTTAATTCCAAAATTCTAATTAATCTTGGATGGGGTCCAGTTTCTAAAGGCATTATCGAAGATTCTGTTTTGCAGCCAGAGTTGAGATCCACTGCTCTAGAGCATTCCATAAGCTAGGGCGGCTGCATTAAGTAAGACTACAGGTGCTCTCCCTACATGCAATTAATCGTGGTAATTAATTGAAATGGCTTGTGTCAGGATATTCAAGATTATTCCCATATTCAGAAATTTTCTAGGGCCCATGGGACTCAGCAAATAGCCTCATAGCTAGGATTTATTACACAGATGAAATAACAAGAATACACAGTGAGATCATAATGGAAAAACACACAGAATCTAGAGAAATCCATGCACAGGCTTCCTATGCTCTCTGTAAAGGGAGTCGTATGAGTGACCTACTTTCTTCAGTAATTAAAAATGCAGTACCATATATGCAATGTTTCTGCACAGGAAATCTCACTAGAGACTCAGCGTTCAACATTTTTCTTGGGGGCTGGCCACATCTAATCTCTGCATAACACGTGCCAAAATTTCAGACTTGCAGAAGGAAAGCAGGTGTTCAGCATAAATCACGTTGTTTTCACAAGCAGTCTAGGCACAGTGAAACTTTTATCAATGATGGAAATTACTGTGCTAAGGGCCAACCTTGCAAGCAGGCCCTACTAAAAATAGCAGCCTTACGCCTACTATGTTGACATTCTGCCCATGGCCCAGAACAGAGATGATGAATATCAACTAGACTAATAAATTCTTAGGAATTTGACTTGAAACATACAAAGAGTCTTAGGCAGTTGATTTTGAAATAAGTGACCAGACACAGAGGAGAGAAGCAAAAATTAAGAGAATGTTTGGTCGCATTGATGGCACTGCTCTAGTGGAGAGAACAAACTCCAGTGGTGAGGATTCAATAAGATAACTTAGCTTTTTGAACTCTGTCATTCTTATGTGTCCCAAATACTGTTTCTCTTTATTCCCTGAAACCTATCACCCCATTTATTCCTTGTTCTCCATGAATTTTCTGTTTCTTAGAGCCACTTTTGTCCTCTCTATAAATCTCAATCATTTTCTCCTTTCTGCAAACCTCAGTTACCCAGCCAGAGTGAGTTTTTAACCCTTTGAACCAAAAGCACTAACATGTCCTCTCATCACATGATGGTGATCCAGGACCACCCACGACACAGTCTGGGACAGAGCAACCACTGACATCCTCAAAGAAGAGAAAAAGAGGAGGATGAGCCTGTCACCCAGAATGGGCTTCGCAAAGCCACAACCATCATTTTTAGCAACATGCTGCCTTCCACACTAATTGGACTTTAGCTGAATTGGTTAAATAGTAACTTTGCAAAAAAGTTTTGGTCACGGAGATTATAGAGATTTAGGCCCTGTGGATCCAGAATAAAAAGCAAATAATTGAGAATTGTGAAAGAATTCCTAGTTTTACACCAGACACAGTGGTTCACATGTGTCATCTCAGCACTTTGGAAGACTGAGGCAGGAGGATCACTTGAGGGCCACAAGTTTGAGACCAGTCTGGGCAACAAAGTGAGACCCTATTTCTAAAACAAACAAACAAACAAACAAAAGTCTTAGTTCTATGCAACTCATCTATGTATATCTTGGTCTCACTAAATGTTTAGATGGACATAGCTATAAACTTCAAAATCTTTTGTAAACAGTGAAATAATCACATAACTATTCAGTTCAGATGATGGGAAATGCAAGCTTTCAGGTTCAAGGATTAAGCCTTCCGCTATCAAAAGATCATTCATTCAGGGAGAAGTTCTCCTTCCCTAAAAAAAAAAAGCATTCATTTAATCCTTTCCATTTTACAGCCCATTTTTCTAGTGCTAACACTTCCATTTTCTATTGTCATTACATATTCTTTCTACCACAGTTGTTGATGACTTAAATAAATAGTAGAATCTTAAAACAGGAGGAGGCATTACCAATCACCAGAAACTCAAGCCTCTGAGGCCAGGCATGGTGGTTCACACCTATAATCCCAGCACTTGGGAGGCCGAGGTGGTCAGATCACCTGAGGTAAGGAGTTCAAGACCAGCCTGGCCAACATGATGAAACTCTGCCTTTACTAAAAATACAAAAATTAGCCGAGCATGGTGGTGGTGGGTGCCTGAAATCCCAGCTACTTGGAAGGCTGAGGCAAGAGAATCACTTGAGCTGGGAAGCTGGAGGTTACAATGAGTCCAGTTTGCCCCACTGCATTCCAGCCTGGGCTACAGAGTGAAACTTTGTCTCAAAAAAACAAAACAAAAAAAAAATTATCTGGTTTTAAATATGAGGATCTCAAGACCCAGCAAGATTTTAGACTTACCCAAAATCTCACAGTTGACTAGAACCAGAGCCAGAACTAGAACTCTGATCTTCTGACTTTCAGGCTAATTTATTACCACTCTAGGTTCTTTACCTTTTTTTTTTCTTGTGCAATTGAATTTAGTCTTCAGAATTGTGAATAATTAGTGACTATCTCTAAAGCTTTTATCTTTTCCTAAGTCTGTTCTCATTCCCAGAAAATACTAACATTTGCAAGGCTGTGTGTTTGTGATTGTGCAATAAATAACTCAACACTCTCAAATTTGCTAATGTTTGCAGACTAAGATTATGTATTTCTAAAGAACAGGAAGCTGTGCTCAAAATTTGTTCTTTTCAGTCTAAGAACAAGTCAGCACAATGTGTTGTTTGTCACATAACCTTCACTCGCTCATTTACTTTTAAAACTGTATCACATCACAGTATTCAACTCAAAGAAGGGAAATGTTACCTGTATAGCAACTGCTTTACTCAGAAGTCAGGTGTCAGTTAATCTACCAGTCATCAATGGGGAAGAACTTAGCTAACCATTATTAGAATCAGAAATCTAGATGCTCTCAGAGCATTTAATGAAATCCAGAAATATATTAATAATATATAGAAAAACAAAATGAAATGCAGAAATACATATAATATACAGGAAAACATTTAGAACGGTAAGCACTAGATCATATAATAAATCTTACTATGTCATAAGAACTTAAGCATGACAGAAATCAGCAGAGATCGAGCTAGTCCAATTATTATTTTCTGACTAGGCATTTGTGCTTGAAAGTAGTTAAACTAGAACATTTTTGCCCCTGAGGCATATTAGAAAGGCAAGACAGCTTTGGGGTCCAGCTGATTCTTCTATTTCTTTCATTTATACAATGAATATTGTACCACTGTTTAATAAATATTACATTAATATTATTGAATGCATCCTTATGTGCTAAAAAAAATTGGATATCTACATGCAAAAAACAAAAATAAAGAAAAAAGCCTCACTTTCTTTCACACCATACACAAAAATCTACTCAAGATCAACTCGTGTATCTAAAACTATTAAACTTCTGGAAGAAAACACAGGTGAAAATCTTTGTGACCTTGGCTTAAAAAAAGACTTTTAGACACAAAATGCACAAAAATTTCTGCTCTTCAAAAGTCACTGTAAAGATAATGAAAAGACAATGCAACAAACTACCAAAAAGAAATTCAAGGCTGGGCACAGTGGCTCACGCCTGTAATTTCAGTACTTTGGGAGGCCGAGGCAGGTGGATCACAAGGTCAGGAGTTCAAGACCAGCCTGGCCAACAGGGTGAAATCCTGTCTCTACTAAAAATACAAAAAGCCGGCCGTGATGGTGCATGTCTATAATCCCAGCTACTTAGGAGGCTGAGGCAGGAGAATTGTTTGAATTAGGACCCAAGAGGCAGAGGTTGCAATGAGCCAAGATCATGCCACTGCATTCCTGTCTGGGCTACAGAGCGAGACTCTGTCTAAAAAGAAAGAAAGAAAGAAAGCAAGAAAGAAAGAAAGAAAGAAAGAAAGAAAGAAAGAAAGAAAGAAAGAAAGAAAGAGAAAGAAAGAAAGAAAATTCAAAAAAGAATATCCAATAAAGGACTTGTATCCAAATATTAAGAAATCAAATAAATAACAATAAAAACTGGCTGGGCACAGTGGCTCACACCTGTAGTCCCAGCATTTTGGGAGGCCGAGGCAGGTGGATCACCTGAGTTCAGGAGTTTGAGACCACCCTTATCAACATGGAGAAACCCTATCTCTACTTTAAAAAGTACAAACTTAGCCGGGTGTGGTGTGCATGCCTGTAATCCCAGCTACTCAGGAGGCTGAGGCAGGAGAATCACTCGAACTTGGGAGGTGAAGGTTGCCGTGAGCCAAGATTGCACCATTGCACTCCAGCCTGGGCAACAAGAGTGAAACTTTGTCTCAAAAATAGTAATAATAATAATAATAAAACCCAACTTTAAATGGGTAAAAGATTTGAACACGTGACTGGAGAAGAGATACAAATGGCATATAAGCACATGAAAAGAATTTCAAAATCATTCATTATTAGAAAAACCAAAATTAAAACCACAATAAGATACTACCACTTTCTTACTAGAATGGCTAAAATTTAAAAAGGAGAATATCTAGTGCTAACAAGGCTACAAAGCAACGAAAACTCTCAATATTGCTGGACAGAATGTAAAATGATACATTCACTTTGAAAAATGGCTCAATTATTTAATATAAATTTAAATATTGATATACCATATAGTCCAGCAATCCTGCTCCTAGGCATTTACCAAGTGAAATAAAAACTTATGTTGAACTATCTCACATCCATAGGATGGCCATCATAAACAAAACAAAACAAAACAGAAAATAGCAAGTGTTGGCAAGGATGTGGAGAACCATTGTGCACTGTAAAATGTAATGTAAAATGTTGCAGCTGCCTATAGAAAACATATGGTGGGTGTTCAAAAAATTAAAAATAGAATTACTATATGATCTAGCAATTTTACTTCTGTGTATGTGTCCAAAATAATTGAAAGCAAAGTATCAGCAAGATATTTGTACACTCATGTTCATAGCAGGATTATTTACAATAGCTAAAACATGGATCCAACCCAAATGTTCATGGATGGGTGGATGGATAAGCGAAGTGTGATATATACATATGATGAAACACCATTAGGCTTAAAAAAAAGGAATTCTGACATATGCTACAACACGAATGAATCTTAAGAATATTATGCTAAATGAAATAAACCAGTCATACAAAAACAAATACTGTCTGATTCCATTCAACTGAGGTACTTAGAGTAGTCAAATTCATAGAGAGAGAAAGTAGCACAGTGGTTGCCATGAGCTAGTGGGAAGGGGAATGAGGAGTAACTGTTTAACAGGCATAGCATTTATTTTACAAGATGAAAAGAGCTATGGAGATGGATGGTGATGATGGCTGAATAGCATTATGTATTTATTTAATACTACTGAACTGTACACTTAAAATTGGTTACATGGTAAATTTTATTTTATGTTTATTTTACTACAATAAAAGAATATGGCTGAGAAAGGAAGATTTTTTTAAAAAGTATGGTAACTGAAGGGAAATGTCAGGATAGAGATAGAAATTTTTATTTTGGACAAAGAGAATATTTTTATAGCCTATGAGATAGGATCCAGTAGAGGGAAAGAAGCTGAAAATACTAGAGAGAAAGTAAACATTGAACATTACAGAGGAGATGGACAGTGAGCATAGTTGTGAAAATTTACCTTGAGTAGATGATAATGATAACTGTTTTCATTATTCCATTGTATTGAGTGCTTACTATGCCATGCACCCAACTAAGTGTTATGCATATTATCTTATTTTGTCCTCACAACAAACTTAAGAGGTATATACTCTTTTTTTCTCCATTTAGCATCTTTTCAAATCTAAAACTGAGGTTGGGAATATATAGTATGAATGGAACACAAATGTGAACATAAGTTTCATACCAAACCTGTGTCTTAATTCTTATGTGAAACTGAAGTAAAGAAATAAGAAGAAATCGGGGGAGATCCAAGTTGGTCAATTAGGAGCAGCTCAGGAGTGCAGCTCCCAGGGAAAGCGGGGAGGGTGAGTGGATGCCTCATTTCCAGACTGATTTTTATTGCCCACAGACCAGGAGATTCCCAGGCGGAGGAGCCCCATGAGTTGCCAGTGCAGCTGTTTTGGCCAGTGAGGCTGTTTTGGCTGGCACAGCGGTTCTCCACACAAAATACACAGGACCGGGTGCCATTTTAGCTGGCTATTGGAGCTCCTGGGACAGAGAGTCACCCATTCAACTGATTAAAAAAAAAAATGGGACTGAAACAGGGAGCCAGGTCAGGAGATTCCTGGGCAAAAAAGCACCATGAATCTCAGTGCAGCTGTTTCAGCCAGCGCAGTGGGTCACTGCATGGGAAATCGCACAGATCCTGGCTCCTTTTCAACAGGCGACTGGAACACCTGGAAGACAGAGTCACCTGTTCAATTCAAAAAAAAGGGTTCTGAGGCAGGGAGCCAGGTGATCAAGCTTGGCTGGTCCCACCCCCACAAATAAACAGCAACCTGAAAAGCTCTGGATTGAGAGTTTCACAGCAAGCACAGCTGAACCTGGAACAGTCCAGCTCTGTGGGGGAGGGGCGTCCTCCATTACCGAGGCAGTCCACCACTACAGAGGTAGTCTGCCATTGCTGAGGCAGCCCACCATTGCCGAGGCAGCCCACCATTACAGAGAGAGTCCGCCATTATAGAGGTGGGCCGCCATAGTGGAGGCAGTTCTAACTATACCCATATAAACAGGACTGCAGGGAAGTTCACACAGCAGCTGGGCAGAGCCCACAGCTGCTCAGCAAAGCCTCTGCAGGCAGACAGTGACTAGGCTGCCTCCTGGCTGGGCAGGGCAGCCCTGAAAAAAGGCAGCAGCACAACAGAAACTCATAAATAAAGCCCTAACTTGCTGGGACAGAGCACCTGGGGAAAAAAAAAAGGGATTACGAGTTCTGCTGCAGCAGACTTAAACGTACCCACCCAGCAGCTCTGAATGAACAGCTCAGCACGTGAGCTCTATAAAGGATAGACTGTCTCCTCAAGCAGCTCCCTGATCCCCGTATATCCAAAGAGTCACCTCATAAAGGAGAGCTCAGACTGACATCTGGCGGGTATCCTTCTGGGGCAAAGACAGCAGAAGAAGAAACTGGCAGCAACCCTTACTGTTCTGCAAGTGAAGCCCAGGCAAGCAGGGCCTGGAGTGGACCTCAGTAGTCCAACAGCAGGGGGGCCTGAATGTTACAAGGAAAACTAAGAAACAGAAAGAAATAACTTCATCATCAACAAACTGGACGTTCACTCAGAGACCCAATCTGAAAGTCAACAACTACAAAGATGAAAAGTGGATAAATCAATAAAGATGGGAAGAAACCAGTGCAAAAAGGCTGAGAACACCCGAAATCAGAATGCCTCTCCTCCTACAGGGGATCACAGCTCCTCACCAGCAAGGGAACAAGGCTGGATGGAGAATGAGTGTGATGAATTGACAGAATCAGGCTTCAGAAGGTGGGTAATAAGAAACTTCTCTGAGCTAAAAGAACATGTTCTAACCCAATGCAAAGAAACTAAGAACCT